>ML831305.1:8399-29150 GCA_009831015.1 Picea engelmannii
AATAGGTCAACAGGTTTGAAAAGATTCCATGACTGAAGAGTATTAGTCCATCATGGAGAATGATGTGTGGGATATTGCTCCGAGACTTCCAGGTAGTCTGTAGTGACTTCCAGGTGGATCTATAAGATCAAACATGTAGCTGATGGAAGTGTCGAGAAGTACAAATTGAGATTTGTGGCTAGAGGATTCTCTCAGGTGGAGGGAATAGATTATGAGGAGACATTTTCTCATGTTTCTCGATACACTTCCATCCGTATGATTATTTCCCTTGTCACATCCATGGGCTGGAGACTACATCAAATGGATGTGAAGATAAACTTTCTCAATGGAGAAATTGAGGAAGAAGTTTACATTGAGCATCTAGATCGATTCGTGATACATGAGAAGGAGTCTCATGTGTGCAGGTTGAAGAAATCCCTGTATGGACTAAAGCAGGCACCTCGTGCATGTTATGAAAATATTGATGGATGCTTTATGAGTTTGGGATTCAACAAGAGTGTTGTTGATCGCAACCTATACTACAACATTGTTGGTGATGAGTTCCTAATTTTGGTCCTATATGTTGATGACTTATTCCTCACCAGTTCAGAAAGCATTATTTTTGAATGCAATCGTGCATTGGCTTCTAAATTCAAGATGAAAGACCTTGGTATGATGCACTACTTATCATCATTATCACATAGGCAGTAACCAAATGCCAAACCAATATGACTGCCATACACCCAACTCGGCGAGTCTGTATCCAAAGTAGTCGATCATACATTCAATCCACAATAACCCAAAACAACTTGACATGCCCAACAATATTCCTATGAAACCCTAGACTGGATGTTTAAGGGTTTTCTTGGTATCCATCCCAGGAGTAACAACGTCGACTTCTCGTAATAGCAAAAACTTCGAGGCCAAAGGTGTACACCCAAAGAGGGTTATGCTTCGTTTGTGGACGGGAACCAATTCCATGACAGGGGCTATAACATGAGGTGAGGCTTTAACTTAGCGTGGTAGTGTTATTTTTGTTAGACTATAATGGATGTGCTTGTTTTACCATTGACAATATCACTATTGTCACCCAACCATAGGTCGAAGCCACCCTTCAAGAACCTTAACCTTGATAGACAATCACTCTGAAAGAAAACCCTAGGCTAGATAGCCAAACAAAGGGTAGCACACCTTTCCTCAAGGATAGTGCACCAAACAAGAGTTGATCAGATAGTCAAAACCATAACCAAGAGATAGTCCAAGACAAAACACAATCTTCTAGCTGCAACGACAACTCTCCTCCAAAATTGCACACAAAATGGGCAACTGTAGTGCACACAAGTGCTACTTTACAATTCTGACAATGCCTTCCATAATGAAGATTAGCCTCCTATATTTATACTAATTCTGGCAAACTGCCTGCACCGACTTCTCATTCTGGATGTCTATTTACTTAGTATATAATATTTCTTCTGAACAACTTCTTCTCTTGTAGGCTAATAACCTAATACCAATTTTCCTCTTGAGCCGACTTGTGTTCTAGGGTTATTAGCCAAATCATTAGGGTTTCTTCTTGCTTCCTAGAATATTATTTTCTCATTAGGTTTACATGTGGAGGTAAATACCTCCCGTAGCTACCATAATATTAACACTCCCTCCTAGATAGGGAGGTATTACAGGTAGTGGTCTTGAGCACAAACATGCCATTGACCTAGTAGCATCAACATAATTGTATAGATGATCTCATGACTAGATCATGAGCACCATCATCACCATCAGTGTCATCAACTGCATCATCTCTTGAAACCATACTCTATCTGAGTAATTAGACATGATGTTGGATAAGAAACTCACACCACAAAGTGACACAAGAGCCATTCTTCTAATCTGGACATATGTCCTAGAAAAATAAATGTCCTGAACCATTTTTCGTTTGGGAAATCTCTGTCCATTGATCATCCATATAGGATAATCATTGTCAGCACCGATGATAGTCTTCAAGGCAATCATAACAATATCATTCAATAGAACAAAACTATGTCTATTCATAGTAGTACACAACTACAATCTAGTGGTACACTACCACACCAAGTAGCACACAGGTACTTGATCAATGACCTATAGTCAAAAACAGTGGAACACATCCACCACAGTAGTATACATATATTTTCTAGAGATATACAGTCTTCATAACAATCATCCAATATCAACCTGCACAGAAACAATGTTATGATATAAACTGAATCATCTGGTCCATTCTTCCACACACATTTGTGAGATCTTGGAAGAACATCTTCCCTCAAAAGGTAAACATCAATGATGAGCTATCTGGACTATTCTTCTCAAGCAAGGAAGAATAACTCCATTCCCCACCCTAGGTCATTCCTCCGATACGAGACAAAGTGTAACCGAAAGAGAATGAGTCTTCCCTAAGGAATGTCTATCCCTGATTGATGAACCTGGACCATTCCCCACCTTGGGCCATTCCTCCGTCACTAAACAAAGTGAAACCTAGAGAGAATGAATTTTCCCTAAGGAATGACTATCAGGACCATTTCCAAAGGAAATGAATGTCCTCCACCAACCTCCAAAATGGACCATTCCCCATGTTAACCACAATGGGAAATCATTGTTCCGCGAGGTGGGCCAATCTTCTTGAGTAACTCTCAAGAAGAGAGACTGCCCTAAACCATTCCCCATGTTAACCATAATAGGAAATCACTGTCTATGGTACATTAACAATCCATTGAACCATTTTCATTACGAAAATGACCATTCGATCTGGACCATTTTCCGAACTGGAAAATGCCTATCCATCAGAAATCTCAAACCACTTTCCGAATCTGGAAAGAAATTGCTCATCCTGGACCATTTTTTGAACTGAAAAATGATTGTCCATCAATCAATAAAACATCAATGCTCCCTCCCAATCTGGGATTCATCTCTTCCTTTTCCAATAAGGAAGTCGTCTCCATGAGCTCCAGCTTGAGTACGCAAACTCTTTCATCTTGGACATAAGATTTACCAAAATGTCTTCTTATCTGCTCATCTGTGGATATATATATTTGAGAACCACTTTCTCCTTTCTGGAATTCATCATATAGAATGTAATGCTTGATCTCAAATGCACTTTGATTTGGAACACTGGTTTTCTCTGAAGGCTTCATATAGCTCTGATCAATAAAGTATATCATTATTGGATTCTTCTTGGTTTCCTGCTAGCTCACAACATCATGGCATAGGTCAAATTGGAACATATCCATGTGGAACTTCTTTTGTCATCATGAGATATTTGTCATGGATTGGAAATCCATCATCCTGACCTTCTGAGTAATCATTCTGATACAATATCTATGTTATAGAAAGTCTTCACCACGCTTGTGTTGTGCATTGGAGGTTATCCACCAAGTTGTCTTCTTCCATCTGCATACAAGGGTTTCTTTCCGGTATGCCTCAAAGCCTAGAGGTTTCTCTTCATACACTCTTTGTTCAATTTCTCTGGAGAACATTCTTTGCATTCATCTGATGTAGAACTCCAACCCATGGATATTGTGGATGATATAATGACTCATGTAGAGGTATGTCTGGTTTACTAGAATGAGTAATCATCATAGTCTTCTCCCTCCATCTGGGAGAACCTCTAGTTCTAGATCTCACAATGCTTTCATTCATAAGTCTTCCATACACTGTTCTTCATCACAACTTTTAGTTCCTTTTCTTGATTGCTTTTAGTGAGTTCATATTAGGCTGGTAATATTGTGATTCTTGATACAATGACTGGTTGTTCTGGATTTTCTTTATTTCTTTGAATCTTCATGTTCTTCCTCATGTTTCTCTTTATCTCTTGGGTCCATGGAGTTTCTTATAGATTCCATGCCCTAGAGATTCCACTTCTTTCTTTCATCATAGGATCATAGATGTGGATGGAAAACCAGGGATACTTTAAGGATGCTCTTCGAAGAAGACTTATTCTAAGGTTGAACTAAACATGTACTGCCTTTCATGGCTGCTACCATGGATATATACTTCATCATCTTCAATGGATCATATGATTAGCTCCATCATAATCCTTTCTTCATGTACGAGTGCATTTTTTTTCTTTTGGAAATATATAATCGACTCCCTCCATAATCCATGATTTTCTCTACATCCTTATTTCCTTTTGCAAGGTGTCATAAGTATTTCTCCAATTTCTTCTTGATTGCTGACTTCTTTCTGTCTTTTACTTCAAGATTGATTCTGATTTCAGCTTATCTTGTAGCTATTACTTATGTAGAGGTATGTCTAGTTTACTAGAATGAGTAATCATCATAGTCTTCTCCCTCCATTTGGGAGAACCTCTAGTTCTAGATCTCACAATGATTTCATTCATAAGTCTTCCATACACTATTCTTCATCACAAATTTTAGTTCCTTTGCTTGATTTCTTTTAGTGAGTTCATATTAGGCTGATAATCTTGTGATTCTTGATACAATGACTGGTCGTTCTCTCTTTTCTTTCTTTCTTGGAATCTTCATGTTCTTCCTCATGTTTCTCTTTAGCTCTTGGGTCCATGGAGTTTCTTATAGATTCCATGCACTAGAGATTCCACTTCTTTATTTAATCATAGTATCATAGATATGGATGGACAACTAAGGATACTTTAAGGATGCTCTTCGAAGAAGACTTCTTCTAAGTTCGAACTGAACACGTACTGCCTTTCATGGCTGCTACCATGGATATATACTTCATCATCTTCAATGGATCATAGGATTATCTCCCTCCTAATCCTTGCTTCATGTATGAGTGCATGTTTTTCTTTTGGAAATATATAATCAAATCCCTCCATAATCCACGCTTATGTCTGCATCCTTGTTGCCTTCTGCAAGGTGTCATAAGTCTTTCTCCAATTTCTTCTTGATCGCTGACTTCTTCCTATCTTTTACTTCTTCTCTTTTACTTCAAGATTGATTCTGATTTTGGATTATCTTGCAGCGATTACTTATGTAATAACTTCCACATGAATTGTTTGATGTACTTCATCCTTTCATTTGTATTGTCTCACTTGTAGTCCTAATGATAGCAATCCTTTTTGTTTCGTCCATAGGTATAGTTTCTCTTTGAACACATTATCTTCTAAGAAGTAGATATGCAAGATATGTACAAAAAACATGGTATATACAAGAACTATGAAGAGTATTGTTACATTGTCTCAGAAGAATAAGTCTTTTTCATCCTGCTTAGTCTTCTTTGTAGGTTCCTTTTCTTCGGAAACTAATGCTTCATGTGTCTTCTTCCTTTTCTTTACCTTAGGACAATGGTTCTTGTAGTGGCCGTATTTTCGACAGTTGAAACATTGTATTTATGACATATCTTTCTCTTGATTTGGCTTCTTCCTTGAGCCAAACTTCCTTTTGTTCTTGAAATTCTTGAATCTTGCTGTGAATGCTTGATCATAGTATTTCTTTTGAGGTTTCTCTTTCACACTAATCCTTGATTCTTCTTGTGAACAACAAGTCCAAAGTTCTTCAAATGTAGGATACTACTTCCTTGTGTTCATGCTTGCGGAAAATGTATCCCACCTCTTGGGAAGACCATTGAGTACTATGTTTACCAATTCCTTCTCTGAAATGATCTCTTCAATAGCTTGTAGTTGATCTCTTAACTAAGAGATTCTCACAAAGTATGATGTTATGCTGTCATCATCATTCATCTTCATGTGATGAAGCTCATTCTTCAGTATCATTACTTGTCCTTTCACGATATCCAACACTTTATTCTTGGAAAGGATGAGGTCAATCCTTGTTTTCTACGCTCTGGAGTTAGAAGCTCCATCTAACTTTTTTTTGACTTCATAGATTAAGTCATGGTTGCTAAACCTCCAAAAGCATTGTCCAAGGATCAAGTCCATAAGTATAAAGTTGGGATGGACTCTACAGGACGGTTCTCAACTCGTCCATCCCTTGAAATCCATTTTCCCGTTATAGAGTTTGATTTCTATAGATGAAAGGTGCTTCCCTCAACCCACTTCACCATGTGACTTCGGTTCCAAAACCATAGACCTAACCAAATATCAGTTAATATTTTGAAGCGTAGCCTTCCATGGCATGTAGGGGTCCCAAGTGACCATAAGCCTGAAACCATGGGTTTATTACCTTTCACGTGGACTTGTCGACTTGAGCCTTTGAGGCAGTAGGAGTTCCATATGACCAGGACCTTGGAAACCTTTGCTACACACAAAAGGAGCTAAGACTTCCAAGCTTCGAGACTCCAGGATGTTTGAACCTCCCAATACTCTAATCCTACCGAAGGCAACCTTTTGAAACAATGACTGGACGTTTTGACCAACAATTGGCAGTGTTTGATCCATTATCGTGGGATCTTCCTTAGCATTAAACACTTACCAACATTTGACCATGGGTATTCTCTTCACCGTTGATCATGATCATAGATCAATAGTGTGATTCTCATCTTTGTTGTCTTATGGATCCAACAATGGGGATGTTGCCCAAATTTAGTTACTTGATCAGACAACTGGAGGGATTTCGTGATTCTTGCAATACCCAACCTTTCAACCTCTTTGGAGTGTTATTGGATGAAGTGGTCACAAAGTAGTGACTACCATTTTCTGTCGGTTAATACTCCCACTTATTCTATCCTTCCACTTCTCTTGATCGAACGATCGAGAAAGATCCTGTAGGATCTTATATTGACAGTTTGCAGAACTCCGAGGTTTCGACCTTTGGGATTTCAAGAGTTTTCAGTAGAGTGTAACCTAGGCTATGGCCCGAAGGCTGAATATCACTTGATTAACAAGATTAAGGAAAATCCTGTGACTATCCCTAAGTCCTATCTATAAGTATGTGCGTGGGACCCACTCTGAAACTCTGGGACTCTAGGGCTTCAAGAGATTTGAGGATATAGGACGGTGTGGTAAATGTTGAATCGCTGAAGTTCAATTGTTTTAGTGTCCAAATCCGATTGGATGGGCCTGCATATTCCATTGTGATGTGGTGTGCCTGGATAGTTCCACATGGTGTCGTGGGTTTGGTCATGAGTTAGTTGTGGGAAGACCCCCTCCCCCCCCTCGACCTTGTTAAGTCTAAACCACATGTTAAGCATGGATAAATTTCAACCATCAGATCTAAGGGTGGATAGAAATCCACCATAGATTCGAGAATGGAAAGAGACTTTGGGACTTCGGGTCTCCGGGGAAGTTTTTGGAGCTATACAAGATTTGTCAAAGGGATAAAGGCCTGATATCGATGAATACTTGGGGAAATATTCCTTGTAACCCCTCCTTCTGTGACCACATCGTTTCCAAATAATTATGACATGGGTCACGTTAGTGCAATGATAGACGAAATGAAAGAAGCGATGCCACATGGATGCCACACGACAAAGGGGGTGGCCATTGGCCAATGATGCCCCAAAAGCTTTGGAAATCCATACCTTTCATACCAGAACTTGATTTTGGATGAGGTTATAGTCAGTGGAAATCTCTCATTGATAAAAAGGTGATGGTGTCCTCATCCGAGGAATTCAAGGAGTTGTAGGAAAGTGGAAAATTTATACCCCATCCCTTAAAAGTACTTAGGGGGTCGGGTGTGTGACAAAGTGGTATTAGAGCAGGCAACAATACTTGGCCTTCTAGGGCTCATGAAAGAGTGGGAATAAATTCTAATAGAAAACCTTTAAGGGGAAAGGTACCCTACCCTACCCACCTTTAAGAGCTTATTTAAGCTTTACTACTGAAAAGAGCGAGACCTTCTGCTTTTTTTACATGTTTTAACTCTGAACTGCATGTTGATGTTGTATGTGAAATAATGAAGCCAATTTTATCTTACAAAAATTACTCATGTTGTTCAGAAAATTTGAGGACATCGGACTAATAGAAAAGGTTGTTATCAACACTCAAATTGTTAGTGGACAACAAGGTGTTAGTTGTGGAGCCTGATTATCTTCCTGATTCAGAGGTCCTTGCTTTCAGCCATGTTTATACCCGATGAAGTATTTACACCCCAGAAGTATGTACACTCTTCCATGTGGGGGAATACAGAGGGGGGGTACCCCCTCTGCGGGGTTCGGGGGGGCTATCCCCCTGACTGGGGGGTCTGGGGGCAAGCGGGCCCCCAAAGAAAAAATTGACTTGTAAAATTATATGTTAACTTCATTGTAAATCTGGACCGTTCATTATAAGGTCGCAGATCTAACGGTAGAGATTATGTTAAGGTTTTTTTCCCTAGAATGCAACCCTCTTTTATGAGGGAAATGTATTGCAGCTATGGATGATGGTGAATATTGTATTATGAGAGAGTAGATTGTGAGAGAAAGAAGAGGAAGTTACAACGGGTTTTGCTGTAGGTTGTATCCCTTCATTTGTTGGATAATAATAAAGGAAGGACCTAGCAATTTCTCTGGCGGATGTAGCCCACACTGGGTGAACCATGTAAATCTGTGTCTCTCTTGTATTGTGTGTCTTCTGTGTTTTGTTTCTACATTTGTTTTATTTTATTGCTCCACGGTCCTGTTTTTCTAACACAAGGAAAATACAACATAAAGAATGGTGACACATCATGAGTTTGGAGAAATCTCACATAAAAGAGAAGAAGATTCTGATGAGAGGAGGGTTGTGGAAACCCCTCCAGATTTAGCTAAAACTGTAAGAATCCTTATGGAATAATTACAAAGTTGTAAGGAAGACAATGAAAGGCTGATAAAAGAACATGAAAAACAAATTGAAATTAATGCACTCTTACTGCAAAGCCTATCATATATACAAAGGAATATGCAACATGGGCCAATAGTCAGTAATGTGGACGAACAAAATACTAAGAAAAAACAAAGTCCACATGAGATACAAAAACACGGCCTTGAAAGTAATAACACAAGAAAAAGAACATTGAAGAAGGCCCAACATGGAGCCAAGAGGCATCCTAACATTAAGGACTCATCTGAAGAATCCCTTAGTAAGGGAACTGACAGCTCCAGGGAATTGTCTAGTAGTGAGACCAACTCACCCCTTCAAGGGAGAAGAAAGATTAGAAAAAATGTTAAGGCTCATGACCCTAAAGAGTTTAAGAAAGCTAAGCCACCCAATTTTGATGGAGAGATTAAGAAGGGGGAAGAAGTAGATGCGTGGCTACTTGAACTAAAGAAGTAGTTCAGAGTCCATGACTACTCTGAAAAATTTAAAGGTCCGAATAACCATTTTCAACTTGAATGGAAAAGATTCCATCTGGAGGGAGGACCTTAGGAATGTGAAAGGAATTCATGAGGAGTTCTCATGGAGACAATTTGAGAAATATTTTAAGAAACAATATCTATCTGAGAGGTACTATGATGAAAATACTAAGGAGTTCTATGAACTCAAGCTAGGGTAACTCACCATATATGAATATGTCAACAAATTGCTTGAGCTGATGAGGTATGTGCCTTATATAAAGGATGAAAAGACAAACGATTAATTAGTGGATTGCCTCAATCCTTTTGAGACAGGATTGCATTTCATGAACCTAAGACCTTAGAAGAAACCATTAGGAAGGCAAGGTACTCATATCAGCAATTCAAGCACAAGGAAAAACCTCATAAGGATTAGAAAAAGGAAAACAATTTGGGATTCAAGAAGAAGGGGTTTAAATCATCAAGATTTAAGAACCATGGAAAAGGCTCTAAGATGAGCCTTCCCACTAAAAGTGTGTATCAACAAAATTTTCCATCTCAAAGTGGAAATAAACACTTGGGATCATCCCCAGGAAAGACTGATAATACAAAGAGAGAACCCTTGAAATGTTGGGTATGTGGAGAAGAACATTTGTTGAGGGACTTCCCACATAGGCAGCAAGACAATAGGAGAGTCTACAACATCTAGTAAGCTACCACAGTTAATGATGTGTCTATGAGCGTGCCACAAATATATGCAGCCTTGGCTAATAGACAAAATGACCACCAAGATTCAGTGGTGGAGATGGAAGCTATGATTTCCAATCATCCTTCTTCTATTTTGATTGACCCTGGTTCTAATCTAAGTTATGTCACCCCTCAATCTGTTGAAAAATGTAAATTGCATCCAGTAAAACATATCATGGCTAGTAAAACTAGCCACATGAACGAAAAGAAAGGTAACAAAGGTCCTACCAACATGCCAATTCACTGTGAATGGGCTAGCCACCCAAAAAACTCTAAACATACTTCCTTTAGGATCTTATGAAATGCTTCTTGGAATGGATTGGTTGGACACCCATACAACCAAGTTATACTGTTACAATAAAAAAATAGAATGTAAAGATGAGGAAGATGAGAAGAGAACCCTACAAGGAATTCAAAAGCCTATCTCAGTGAGACAAATATCATCCCTTCAAGTGAAGAATTATTGCAGAAAAGGATGTCATCTGTATGCATTACAAGTATTGAACTCTATTGTTTAGTATAGTGAAACAAGTTTAGAGGACCACTCTATACTAAGAGAGTACAAATATGTGTTTCCAGAAGAGGTACCAAGTCTACCTCTAAGAAGAGATATTGATTTTTCAATAGAACTTGTACCCAGAGCAGTGATAATGTCTAGAGCACCCTATAGAATGAGTACACCAGAGCTAGTTGAGCTCAAACTATAGTTGAAGGAGATGTTGGAAAAAGGGTACATTCAACTTAGTGTGTCCCTTTGGGTAGCACCATCCTTATTTGTGAAGAAGAAGGATGGCACCCTCAAGTGTGCATAGACTATAAACAACTCAACAAGATGACAATTAAGAATAAGTATCCTTTGCCACGAATCAATGACCTAGTTGAACAACTAAGGGGTGCTACAATATTTTCCAAAATTTAGTTAAGGTATGGATACCATCAAGTACTAATTAAGGATGAATACATACATAAAACAACCTTTAGGACAAGGTATGGGCACTATGAATTTGTGGTAGTGCCATTTGGGATTACCAATGCTCCAGGCACCTTTATGTGTTTCATGAATAATGTACTCAGTAAATTCTTGGAAAGATTTGTGTTGGTATTCATAGATGACATTTTTATCTATTCTAAGAGCATGGAAGAGCATGAAGAACAACTCAAGTCAGTGCTTCAAGTTCTAAGAGAACACAAGATCTATGCCAAGTTTAGTAAGTGTGATTTCTTTTCAAAAAGGGTTAATTACTTAGGCCATGTCATCACCGAGGAGGGGGTGGGAGTTTACCATGACAAGATCAAATCCATCATGGATTGGCCTACACCAAGGAATGTCTCTGATATCATATCCTTTATGGGCCTAACAGACTACTATAGGAGGTTCATAAAGGGGTTCTCCAGGATTGGTTGTCCAATCAACTCCCTATAGAAAAAGGGAGTTAATTTCGTTTGGACAACAGAGTATGAGGAGAGTTTTCACCAACTAAAAAACCTTTTAACCAATGCACCAGTGTTGAAAATTGCAGACCCAAACGAGGAATTCTTGGTGTGCACAGATGTCTGCAAGGAGGGACTCAAAGGAGTCCTCATGCAAGAAGGGCATGTAATATGTTATGAATCCTGAAAATTAAATGAACATGAAATCAATTATGTGACACATGACCTGGAATTGGATGCCATAGTACATACTTTAAAAATGTGGAGGCATTACCTCCTAGGTAGAATATTTGTACTTATGATAGACCATAGTGGGTTGAGATATTTGTTTGACCATCCCAAACTCAACGCTAAGTAAGCTAGGTGGATGGCTCTCCTTAGTGAATTTGATTTTGAAATAAAACATATTAAGGGAAAGGAAAACAAAGTGGCAGATGCCCTTAGTAGAAGTATGAAAATGATTCACTTGGAAGTTGTGAGTACCTATGAATCAGACATCAAGGAGAGAGACAAAAGTGCACAAGAAGTAGATGAATTTTTCAAAACTGTGAAAGCATGCCAAGAGAAAGAGCCCACAGGGATGAAGTATGAGGGATATCAATTGTTGAATGATTGCCTGCTAACTTACAAAATTAGGTTGTATATCCCAAATTGTGATGACTTGAAGAGTTTCATAATGGATGAACTACATAAAAGAACATACATTGGTCACCCTGGTTATCAGAAAATGATCATAGCCACCAAGAAACTATTTTATTGGCCGAGAATGAAGAAGGGAATAGCTGACTACTTGGATAAATGCTTAGAATGTCAACAGTTTAAGGTGGAGAAAAAGAATCCAACATGACTGTTGCAACCCTTACCAATTCTAGAGTGTAAATTGGAAACCATCTCCATGGATTTTATCATCGGATTGCCTTAATCAACCAACCAAAATGATGCATTATGGTAGTTGTGAATAAGTTGAGCAAGGCTTCTCACATTATTCATGTGGAGTCAACTTGCAAGGCAATAGATATTGCCAATATCTTCATGAAAGAAATATTTAGACTGTGTGGCATGCCTAAGGAAATCATATCAGACAGAGATGCAAAATTTACTTCAAATTTTTGGAAATATCTTTTTGTTGTTTTTTAAACTAAATTGCTATTTAGTAAAACCTATCACCCTCAATATCATGGACATATAGAGAGGGTAAATCAAATATTAGAGGGCATGTTAAGGATGCATGTTATGCATTAGTCGAGGAAGTGCGAGGAATACTTACCACTGGTAGAATTTTCTTATAACAATGGATATCAAGAGTCATTGAAGATGAGCCCTTTTGAGGCTCTTTATGGTAGATAATGCAACATTCCAATCAGTTGGAATAAACCAATAGACAAAATAACCCTTGGTCCATAGCTATTAAAAGAAATTGAACAACAAATAGTTCAAATAAAACATAATTTGAAGATAGCTCAGGACATGCAGAAGAGCTATGCAGACAAAAATATGACTCTGACGCAGTCCCCCAGCCCTCGGGCCAAGATTCGCACAGGATCGTTCTTCTCTGAATCCGCAAAACTGAAATAGTTCTTTTGGGCCCTCACTAGAACCCCACGAATTCGATCCACAGGTCCTTCCACGAAAACCCCACCTACACGACGTGCATCAGGCGTGAGTCTTCACCTCCTTCTACCGAACCCGAAATAGAGTTCTCCCTTGACCCAACGGTCCTGGTTGTGTCAGGATTTTGGTTACCTGGAGTTTGAAATGTAGTGACCCAATCCACTACCTCCTCTACTTTTCGAACCCCGAAATGCCGAAATGTCGAAAAGGGATCAACAGCTCTAGCTCGTGATATTCCTCCAAATGCTTTCGGGATTTCACGATATTTCGAGTCAAGACTCCATGTCTCCCAACTCCTGGCCTCTCGAACACCCGGGTCCCAAAATGACGGTCCACGACAAAGCGCTACCCGATTTCGCGATTCGGGAAGCCGTGATGCAAGCGTTCTCCCTGTTCTTTGTCTTTCCAATCCCTGGTGTCTGAATCCTCGAATTCCCAAAATGGGAATTTTCACATGATATCCAACCTCTAAATCACTCCAAAAGTTCACGAAGCAGTGACTCCAAAATCACTTGCCTCTCTAAACCCCGAACTCCGAAATGTCGAAATGTCGAATTCCAAGATGTCGAAATGTCGAACCCCACTCCAAAGGGGAATCAATGGCACCTGATATTTTTGGGATTTCACGAACCAGAAGTTCATGATGCAGTGACTCCAAAATATCTTGTCACACCAATCCCCGAATTCCCGAAATATGAGTTTGTTTAGGATCCGACGACTATCGGTCCTTTGCACTAGATCTGACGACCCAGATCTAATCTTTTGCGCTCTCTCTTTCTATTATCTGGACATGAAACTCAATAGTCCAGATCTCGTCTCTTTAGCTGATCTAACGGTAGTTGTGCTCTACCTTGAGCATGGCCTTCTTCCTTTCCCTTGGAAGATTTCTTGCTCCAAAAGGCCTCGGCCTTTGTCTCTGCTGCGAAGCTTGTAACCTTGGCTCCCACCTGTATTATAAGAGGCATTCCTCCTCCTGAGATTCTCAAACTCTGAACCCTCCAAAGGGTTTTCTTGACCTCTGCACTCCTTGCAGGGTCCTTGCACGTAATTGTGCTATCTCTTTTGAGCTTAAGAACTTTGAGACAAGTTCTCACCTCTGCACACTCCTTGTGCCTGACGAACCTTCCGACGGATGTCTATCACCACTTCACCCGAATATTAGCCCGGTGCACTCCTTGCACAGGTCTTTTTCCTGCTTGGGCTTCAACTGCTCGAACCTCAATGGTCTTTGTCCCTTCCTCTCCTTGAAGGGGTGGAAGTTCCCTCCTATGCAACTTCCCACTCAAGCATGCCTTGCTGAGCCTACAGAATGTTCAGAAATCCTGTGAGTGTCTTCCCCGTGACACATCCCTTATCTCAGAACTCGAAAGATATTTCTTCTATGCACTCTATACAATTTCTCAATGCCCTCCTGGCAAAGCTTCCATAGAACCCTCAGTGATTTTGTTATCTCTGTGCCTTCCTCTACACAATATTACCTCCAAGGTGTTCAACAACCTTGAGGCTTCATCCCTGGGTCTAATACTTCCTCTGGTGCACCCTCCTAGCACAACTCTATCCAAATTCCACAGAATCTAGAAGTGCACTCTATGCACTTCTCAATGCATCTTGTGCATTTTCTCAATGCCCTTTTGGCAAAGCCTTTACAGAATTCTCAATAATTTTTCTTCTCATCTCTGTGCTCTTCTCTGCATAGTTTCTCCTTCAAGGTGTTCAACAACCTTGAGGCTTCATCCCTAAGTCAATGATTTCAGCTAGTGCGCCCTCCTGGCACGTCTTTGTATAAATTCGGCCGAATTCAGAAGTGCACTCCTTGCACTGGCTTACAGAGACCGCAATACTCTATCATGCATGCATGAAACCACAAAGAATCCAAACCTGAAAATCAAAGAAATCAACAGACAACAAATTCTACCTGTAACCTGTAAATGCATACAAACATGCATCTACAACATATCATAAATGCATAAAGACATTCATTCATGAATTAACAAACACATGAACAACAACATGCAAGAAAAAATTCTATGATTGTATTAATATTAAATGCCTCTTTACAACGTGAGCTCGGACTGCAACAGAGTCTCGACTCTCCTCTCTTCTCTCTTCTTTTCTCTCTTCTTTTCTGCCTTCTACTCTTCTTCCTACTAAAAAAAACTATATACAAAGAAGATATTTTTTGACAAAGATGGGCTCCTCGAGCTCTTCCCTCCATCCTCACCAACTCTCATTAATTTACATTCAATTTCATTGAATGGCTGTCTAGTCTGAATTAGATCTAGATCTCAACCTTACAACTGTTTAAGGCAACCTTTATCTAAGCCTGTGCACATGCCTAGATTTTGGCTCTACCAGCCTTATAATCATTTAATACAATAAATTCAAATTTTAAATTTGAAAGTGAGAGCGTTGCACCTCTCCTCTCCATTGAACACGCTTGATGTGTTGGTGGGATGGCGTGTAGCTGGCTTGGAGCAATGCTCCTGCATCATACTCCTTTGCTGCAAAAAACACAAGATCCTGCTCATGAGCTTCCTAGCACCACTGTTGAAATCCACCTGGATCCCAAACAATTCTTTGGAGTTGTCCATCTGCTCCACTGCTTTGCTGTTGTTGCTACTGCTATGGCAGGTTCTCCTCTGCTCATCTTCCCTTTGTTGACCACTTCTGTTGATCTGATCATCATCCTTCTGATCTCCTTAATTATCTCGTCTAGCTGCTCGAGTGGTTGGCTCTCTTTATGCAATCTTCTCCACTGCACTTCTTCATCCTTATCAGTGGGCAGATCAACTAGATCTCCCATGCCATATTCTTCTCTGTGGCCTCAGCTTGCCACCCTGCTACAAAATTCAGCTCTGTAGTCTTATCTTCTTGACTAACCTGTTGTTCAGTCACCTCCTCTGACAGACTTACTTCTTCCATTTTTCCTTCTGCTGGTTGAATTCCAGCTTCCTCCAGCTACTCCTTAGACTAGAATTTTCCTTCATCTGTTGCTGCGTGCCTCGACACTGCAACTATCATCTGTTCATCTCCCTGGCTGAAAATTTTGAGCGATTCCTTGGAGTGATCCTCTGCTAACATCTGCATGACTGTCTCCTCATGGCAGTCATCTACTGGCTCTGGATGGTTCAACCAATCCTCCATCATTTCTAACTCCTTCTCCCATGGAGTGAGCATCTCAACTATGTGCTCCTCTTCTTTTCCTTGGGAAGCTTCTAATATCTGCTCCGTCTCTTAGACATTCACAAATGGCTATCCCTCCGTTGTTGCTGCATTGGCAACACACACGCTGGCCTCAACTGGACTATATGGTAGGAATACCTTTATCCCTCCAAACATCCTCTTTTGATCTTCCTTCTGGATGGTACAAGTTTTTAACTTGTCATCGTCTTCATTCACAAGTTCTGCAAAACCACATGAATCTTCACTTCTTAGCACTCCTTGCTGACCTGAACTCACTGCTGAGTCCTTGAGACTTTTAGACAGTCTCAACTTCTCTCCCTTGCCCACCTGACAATATGGGATTTCCTCTTTGCCCTCCTAGTAGTCCATGAGATCCTCCAACGATCTCATCTCATTGCCCTCTTGGCAATTTGAACTTTCATCACCGCCCTCCTGGCAGTATACGAGACCTTCGCTTGATCTCTTTCTATTTCCCACCTGGAAATTTGAAAGTCCATCTCTGCCCACTTGGTAGTCTATGAGATCTCTTCTCGATCTCTCTTCTTCATCATTGAGATTTCTCCCAGCCTCTGGTTCACACACATGAACCATCTCCTCTTCATCTCTGAGGATTTCCACATACCTCAGCCACCTCCTCAACAGTCTTCGTTGTCCTCTGGCCAACAATTTCTTGACTGGCCACTTTTCTTTCCTCCTTAGAGGCCATTCATACACCCAATGTGGCTTTGCATCCTACTGCATTCGCAATGAAAGCTCTTCCATCCTTTCCCTTATCTCAGCGAGTTCCAGATCAATCTCTGGGTTTTTCTTCTGCTTACGGTCTTCCCTGTGACCATGCCCATGGCCTTTAGTAACCATCTTCCTATTCCTGTCTGCCCTCCTGGAAAATTTGTTGCTTTCACTCTGCAACCATGAGTGCTTCCAGCATCTCCTATAGTCCTCCTGACTGTCTATTGACTGCTCCACATCTGCGAACAATCACCACAGAGATTCAACACTCTGTCTCCTCCTTCACCTATTGTCTCCTTCACCTGAAGTCTACAGGAGAAAATATCAACTCTGATACCACACTGACGCAGTCCCCCGGCCCTTGGGCTGAGCTTCACACAAGATCGTTCTTCTCCGAATCCGCAGAACTGAAATAGTTCTTTCAAGCCCTCACTGGAACCCCACGAATTTGATCCATAGGTCCTTCCATGAAAACCCCACCTGCACGACGTGCATCAGGCGTAAGTCTTCACCTCCTTCTACCAAACCCAAAATAGAGTTCTCCCTTGACCCAATAGTCTTATTTGTATCGGGATTTCGGTGACCGGGAGTTTGAAATGCAGCGACCCAATCCACTGCCTCCTCTACTTTTCGAACCCCGAAATGCCGAAATGCCGAAAAGGGCTCAACGGCTCTGGCTCGTGATATTCCTCTAAATTCTTTCGGGATTTCGCGATATTACGAGTTAGGACTCCACGTGTGCCGACTCCTGGCCTCTCAAACACATGGGTCCCAAAATGCCAAAATGACGGTCCACGACAAAGTGCTACTGGCTTTCACGATTCGAGAAGCTACGATCCAAGCGTTCTCCCTATTCTCTATTCTTCCAATCCCCAGTGTTCGAATCCACGAATTCCCGAAATGGGAATTCACACATGAGATCCAATGACTCTCGATGAGTTGGATCAAATGGTCCAGATCCTTTCGGAGTTCCGTGAACTAGAAGTTCATGATGCAGTAACTCCAAAATCACTTGCCACTCCAAACCCTGAACTCTGAAATGCCGAAATGACGAATTCCAATATGCCGAAATGCCGAAATGACGAATTCCAATATGCCGAAATGCCGAACCCCACTCCAAAGGGGAATCAACAGCTCCTAATATTTTCGGGATTTCGCGAATCGGAAGTTCGCGATGCAGTGACTCCAAAATCTCTTGTCACACCAATCCCAGAAATCTCAAAATATGAGTTTGTTCAGGATCCGATGACTATCGGTCCTTTGCGCTAGATTTGACGGCCCATAGCTAATCTTCTGCACTCTCTCCTGCAATTTTCTAGACATGAAACTCAACAGTCCAGATCTCGTCTCTTCAACTGATCTAATAGTAGTTGTTCTCTACCTTGAGCATGGCCTTCCTCCTTTCCCTTAAAAGATTTCTTGCTCCAAAAAGCCTCGGCCTTTGTTTCTGCTGCGAAGCCTGTAACCTTGGCTCCCGCCTATATTCTAAGAGGCATTCCTCCTCCTGAGCTTCTCAAACCATGAACCCTCCAAAGGTTTTTCTCGACCTCTGCACTCCTTGTGCCTGACAAGCCTTCCGACGGCTGTCTATCACCACTTCACCCAAATATTAGCCTAGTGCACTCCTTGCACATGTATTTTTCCTTCTTGGGCTTAAACTACTCGAACCTCAATGGTCTCTGTCCCTTCCTCTCCTTGAAGGGGTGTAAGTGCCCTCCTCTGCAACTTCCCGCTCAAGCACACCTTGCTGAGCCTACAAGATGTTCAGAAATCCTATGAGTGTCTTCCCTGTGACACTTCCCTTATCTCAGAACTCGAAAGAGAGTTCTTCTGTGCACTCTATGCAACTGCTCAATGCCCTCCTGGTAGAGCTTCCACGTAACCCTCAATGATTTTTTTATCTCTGTGCCTTCCTCTGCACAATCTTACCTCCAAGGTGTTCAACAACCTTGAGGCTTCATCCTTGGGTCTAATACTTCTTTTGGTGCGCCCTCCTGGCACAACTCTATCCAAATTATGCAGAATCCATAAGTGCACTCTATGAACTGCTCAATGCATCTTGTGCATTTTCTCAATGCCATCCTGGCAGAGCCTTTACAAAATTCTCAACAATTCTGCTTCTCCTCTCTATGCTCTTCTCTGCACAATTTCTCCTTCAAGGTGTTCAACAACCTTGAGGCTTCCTCCCTGAGTCAATGATTTCAGCTAGTGCGCCCTCTGGGCACATCTTTGTTTGAAATTCCATAGAATTCAGAAGTGCACTCCTTGCACTGGCTTACAGAGACCGCAGTACTCTGTCATGCACTCTTGCATGAAACCGCAAAGAATCCAAACTTGAAAATCAAAGAACTCAACAGAGAACGACCCCTACCTGTAACCTGTAAATGCGTACAAACATACATCTACAACATATCATCAACGCATAAATACATTCATTAATGAATTCACAAACACATGAACAAAAACATGCAGGAAAAACTTCTATGATTGTATTAATGTGAAATTCCTCTTTACAACGTGAGCTCGGACTGCAACAGAGTCTCGACTCTCCTCTCTTCTCTCTTCTTTTCTCTATTCTTTTCTGCCTTCTACTCTTCTTCCTACTAAAAAAAACTAGATACAAAGAATATATTTTTTTACAAAGAGGGGCTCCTCGAGATCTTCCCTCCATCCTCACCAACTCTCATTAATTTACATTCAATTTCATTGAATGGTTGCCTAGTCCGAATCGGTTCTAGATCTCAGCCTTACAACTATTTAAGGAAACCTTTATCTAAGCCTGCGCACATGCTTGGCTTTTGGCTCTACTAGCCTTACAATAATTTAATACAATAAATTCAAAATTGAAATTTGAAAGTGAGAGGGTTGCGCCTCTCCTCTCCATTGAACACGCTTGATGTGTTGGTTGGCTGACGCATAGCTGGTTTGGAGCGATGCTCCTGCATCAGAATCCTAAGGAGTTCAAAGTAGGGTATCATGTGTATCTTCAAATAAATCCAAGACAAATATCCTTGAGAATGGGAACTTGTGCCAAGTTGGTGTAAATGTGTTGAACCTGTTATCGCACGGTTTGTAGGAAGGGTTTAGGCAGCTTGAGTCAAGGCTTAAAACCGGCGTAACAGGAGCTTCCCCACCCATTGTCACCTCGATGGGGGGCTCTTTCTATTTAGGAGGGCTAGTCCAAGGGAGATGTCCCTATGTAATCTGGGTTTTAAAAGGGGAAAAGGTATAATGGATCAAAGTGATAGGTTCCCTTTATAGATTACTGCCCAAAGATGAGATAGTCAAGAAGAATGTCTTCCACTGGATAGCACCTGTTTGCGAGACAAGACAAATAAAACTAGAAATGTGCTTGTAGTGGATTAGTACTTCAAAACATTAATGACTATCTTCAAATATACATATGAGCAAAGATTAGATATAATTATTGACGAAGTCAATGATTATCAAACAAAGACAAAATCACTTCTTCAATAGGTACACCAAAAGATAAGAGCATTCAATGTGTAAAATTAGATCCTTATCATATCACAATGCTACAAATATCAAATCTTCTCACAATGAATATATTTGCTGCGTCACCTATATTGTTGCTACAAAAGGTATGACGTCAGCCCTAGTAATAAGTCACTTTGAAAGGGAAAGAGCACAACGTTTTACCAAACAAGCTTATATGTGTAATCAATGGCTCAAAACCTATCAAAGGAGATGACAAAAGTCACAATGTTGCAGGTATAAACAAGAGATCTAAACATGTGACGTCACCTATATAAATTTTGTTGTCTGCAGTTTAGGGTTAGCTAGCCAAGAAGTGGATATTTTTGTCAATTCAACCAATGAAAACTTGTAAAACCTCTATGGCTATGACAAGATGACTAGGCCGCACCTTTCTATCCAAACACAATTTCAAAATCAGCAGGACGTCATCTT
>ML831305.1:42168-54690 GCA_009831015.1 Picea engelmannii
GAGTCTTAAGAATGAGCTCCGTGACATGAAGATGAATGATGATGACAACATAACATCATACTTTGTGAGAATATCTCAGTTAAGAGATCAACTACAAGCTATTGAAGAGATCATTTCAGAAAAGGAATTGGTAAACATAGTACTCAATGGTCTTTCCAAGACATGGGATGCATTTGCCGCAAGCATGAACACAAGGAAGGAGTATCCTACATTTGAAGAACTTTGGACTTGTTGTGCACAAGAAGAATCAAGAATCAGTGCAAAAGAGAAACCCCAAAAGAAGTAGGATGATCAAGGCTTCACAACAAGGTTCCAATATTACAGTTATAAAAAGAAGTTTGGCTCTAGGAAGAAACCAAATCAAGAGAAAGATATGTCAAGAATATAATGCTTCAATTGTTAAAAGTATGGTCACTACAAGAATCATTGTTCCGAGTTAAAGAAAAGGAAGGAAGCAAACGAAGCATCAGTTATCGAAGAAAGGGAAACCTGAAAGAAAGTGAAACATGACAAAAAATACTTCTTCTAAGACAAGGTAACAATACTCTTCATAGTTCTTGTGCATACCAAGTTTTGCATATCTATTTCTAGAAAATAATATGTTCAAAGAGAAACTATACCTATGGAATAACAATAAGATAAGGATTTTTATCACAATGAATACAAGTCAGAAAATACACATGAAAGGATGAAGTACATCAACAAACCCTGGTAATAATTCATGTGCAAGTTATTGCATGAGTAGCAAATGCAAGAGAAGATGAAATCATAATCAATCTTGAACAAACCTAGAAGAAGTAAAAGACAGAAAGTAGTCAGTGATCAAGAGGAAATTGGAAAAAGACTTGTGACACTTTGCAGAAGGAAATAAGGATGCAGGCAGAAGCATGGGCTCTATTAGTTGGAGGAGATGATTACAAAATTCCAAAATATTTTCATGCACTCATGCATGAAGCAAGGATTAGGAGGGAGCTAATCCTAAATAATATGATCCAATGAAGATGATGAAGTATCTATCCATGTTCCCATAAATGGTAGAAACCATGAAGAGCAGTACATGTTCAGTTTGACTTTAGAATTAGTCTTCCTCGAAAAGAATCCTTAAAGTACCCATGGTTGTCCATCCACATCCATGATCCTATGATAAAAGAAAGAAGTTGGAATCTTTAGGAAATAGAATCTATGGAAAACTCCATGAACCTAAGAACTAAAGAAAAACACGAGGAAGAACATGAAGATTCCAAGAGAGAAGGAAAATCCAGAACAACCAGTCATTGTATCGAGAATCAAAAGACTACCAGCTTGATATGAACTCACTAAAAGCAATCAAGTAGAAGAACTGAAAGTTGTGATGAAGAAAAATGTGTGGAAGACTTATGAATGGAATCATTGCAAGATCTAGAACTAGAGGTTCTCCCAAACGGAGGGAGAAGACTATGATGTTTGCTTGTTCCAAGTAAACTAGACATACCTCTACATGAGCCATTATATCATCCATAATATCCATGGGTTGGAGTTTACATTAGATGAATGCAAAGACTATTCTCTAGAATAATTAAACAAATAACGTATGAAGAACAACCTCAAGGTTTTGAGGTATACCAGGAAGAAACCTTTGTATGTAGATGGAAGGAGACAACTTGGTGGAGAACCTCCAATGCACAGTAGAAGCGTGGTGAAAAAATTTCTATACCAAAGATACTATATCAAAATGGTTACTCAGAACTCAAGGATGATGGATTGCCAATCCATGACAAAGCTCTTATGATGAAAGAAGAAGTACCACTTGGATATGTTCCAAGTTTGACCCTTGCCACGATGTTATGATCTAGTAGGAAACAAAAGAGATGAATTCAACTATGACGACCAGAGCTATATGAAACCTTCAGAAAACCAGTGTTCCAGAAAGAACAAATTACATTGAGATCAAGCATTACATTCTCCGTGATGAAGTCCAAAAAGGAGAAGTGGTTCTCCAATATATATCTTCACATATGAGAAGATAAGCAGACATTTTGGTAAATCCTTTGTTCAATATGAAAGAGTTTGTGCACTCAAGCTGGAGCTCGTGGAGATGATTTCCTTATTGATAAAGGAAGAGATGACTCCCAGGTTGGGAGGGAGCACTGATCTGTTATTGATTTATGGACAACCAGTTTTTAGTTCAAAAAATGGTCTAGGATGAGCAATTCCTTTCCAGTTCGGAAAGTGGTTTGAGATTTCTGACAGACATGCATTTTTTAGTTCGAACAATGGTCCAAATCAAATGGTCATTTTCATAATGAAAATGGTTCAATGGATTTCTGATGTACCATAGACAACAATGCCCCTTGTGGTTAACATAGGGAATGTTCTAGGACAATCTCTCTTCTTGAGGGTCACTCTTAGTAGTGGCCAAGAGGACTAGTTCGCCTCACTGGACAACCATTCTTTCAGAGCTCACAGTTGTGAGCAGTTTCAAAGAATGGTTTGTTTTGGAGGTTGGTGCAGGACAATCATTTCCTTACGAAATGGTTCAAACATTCATTCCCTAGGGCAGATTCATTCTCTCCAGGTTGCAGTTTGTTTAGTGCCGGAGGAATGGTCAATATAGGTGAATGGTCCAGGTTCAACAATCAGGGATAGGCATTCCCTAGGGAAGAATCATTCTCTCCAGGTTGCACTTTTTTTAGTGCCGGAGGAATGGCCCAGATAGGTGAATGGTCCATGTTCAAAAATCAGGGATAGGCATTCCCTAGGGCAGACTCATTCTCTCCAGGTTACACTTTGTTTAATGCTAGAGGAATGGCCCAGATAGGTGAATGGTCCAGGCTCAGAAATCGAGACAGTTATTCTTCCTTGCTTGAGAAGAATAGTTCAGATAGCTCATCATTGATGTTTTACTTTATTAGGGAAGATGATCTTCCAGATCTCACAGATGTGAGTGGAAGAATGGCCCAGATGATTCAGTTTATATATCATAACAATGTTTTTCTATATAGGTTGATGATATGATTGTTATGGAGATTGTATGTCTTCGAACAATACATGTATAGTACTGTAGTGGATGTGTTCCACCGATTGTGACTATATGTCACTAATCAAGTATCTCTATGATACTTGGTGTGGCAGTGTACCACAGGATTGTAGTTGGGTACTACTATGGATAGACACGATTGTGTTCTATTGAATGACATTGTTTCGATCATCTTGAAGACTATAAGTAGTGTTGGAAATGATTATCAGCTAGATGGATGATCAATGGACAGATATTTCCCAAATGGGAAATGGTTCAGAACATTTATTCTTCTAGGACATATGTCCGGATTAGAAGAATGGCGCGTGTGTCACTTTGTGGAGTGAGTGACTTATCCAACATCATATCTGATTACTCAGATGGATTATGGTTCCAAGAGATGATGTAGTTGATGACACTGACAGTGATGATGGTTCTCATGATCTAATCATTATATAGTCTAGATGACAATGTTTATGCTACCAGGTGAATGGTATGTTTGTGCTCAAGACCATTACCTTCAAATACCTCCCTAGCTAGGAGGGAGTGTTGATACTATGGTAGCTGCGGTAGGTATTTACCTCCACGTGTAAACCCGATGAGAATAGAATATTCTAGGGACCAAGAAGAAACCCTAATTAGTTGGATAATAAACCTAGAAGACAAGTCGACTCAAGAGGATAATTTGTATTAGGTTATTAGCCTCCAAGAGAAGAAGTCGACTAAAGGAAATATTATATAATAAGTAAATAGGAACCCAAAATGAGAAGTCAGCCCAGGAATTTTGCCAGTTTTAGTATAAATACAGGAGGCTAGTCTTCATTCTGGTAGGCATTCTCAAAACTGTAGAAGCAACACTTGTGCGCACTGCAATTGGCTAGTTTGTGCATAAGTTTGAAGGAGAGATGTCGTTGCAGCTGTTGCAGCTAGAAGATTTTGGTTTTGGACTGGACTCTCTCTTGGTTAGGGTTTGGACTCTCTGATCATCTCTTGTTACTCTTGTTTGGTGCAGTATCCTTGGAGATAGGTGCATTATCCTTGGAGAGAGGTGCATTATCTTGTTTAGTCTATCTAGCCTAGGGTTTTCTTCTAGAATGATTCTCTGTCAAGGTTAATGTGCTCGAGGGTGGCTTCGGCCTATGGTTGGGTGAGAATAATGATATTGTCTATGGTTAAACAATCACATCCATTATATTCTAATAGTTTAGGCCTCTTTTGTAATGTATAAATAAGTAGCTAAGTGATGCAAGAGGTAGTTCTGATCGGCTTTGTGCAAGAACCTGTGAAGGTTGTTAAGTGAGAATAGTTGTGAATGATTTGTGCATAATGTATGTGAGACTTACAGAGCTAAGTGCAAGTGGTTTGTAATTTCTTTGTGCACAGATGGTGTAAGGCTTGGTGCCTTGATCTAATTCAGGGAAGGAGGATCTGGCAAGGTGCATACATATATCATGTCCTTTGCGGAGTTGGATCTGTGGCTTGGTTCGTGTAATAAGATTGGAAGAAGCTAATAAAGAAGAAGAAGAGTTGGTGGACGTAGCCCCACACTGGCGTGAACCACGTTCATCCTTTGTTATTGTTCTCTGTGCTATGTGTTCATGATGGTTATGTTTATATTTACTTAGTGCACTATTCTGGATGTATGATAGGTAGTTCCATTGATGCTTAGTGCTTGATATATGAATAAATGCTAGATCTTCTCTGATTCTATGTGTTGAATTCTTAGATGTGTTTAGTATTGATTACTAATACGCTGATCTACAATTAGGGTTAATCTACGATGTGAATAAGAATCATAACTGAATTCATATTATTGGCTAAGTGCTCTATTGAAGTGTGTAATCACATATCTGTGTCCCATCTAGGTTGTAGACACTTAAATCCTGCAACCTCCCAAGCCTCTACCTTGGGTGAGAGTTCATCTGTGAAGCAGATGTTGTCGAAAGGGTCGGTAGTTAGGGTTTTGTTGGTGTGTTGTTGAAGTATTGAACCTTGGGTCTACCCCTATGCCAATAAATGGTTCTGTTGTCGGGACCTGAAACTATGATTGATGGGAACTTAAGAAAATAAAAAGCTATGTGTGTAGATCTGTTGTTGTAGTGTGCAGTATTCTACCTGACTTGTGAAGTTCTGTTCCGACAAAGAGAAACCCAATCTGAAGAAAAGAGGCAAGATCTTAAAACTTTCTTCTTTGGTAAAGGTAAGATAAATGGAAATTTTTTCTTCGGAAGTATGAATTTAGGTATGTTTGATAGATTTTGTCCTAGTCTGAAAACTAGGGCACAACTAGAAGAAATAAGACTTGATCTTAATAAATTTGATAGAGATGGTGAAAGATATGTTATTCCTATGCATAGAAGGAATTTTTGGACCTAGAAAGATTGTTTGCAGATTGTAGGTCCATCACTGTGATCCCAATGCGCAGTACAAGAAAGGGTGGGAATTGTTTAAAAGAAAGAGAGGATTGACACTATATTATAACTGCAGAAGACCTGGACATCTTGCTAAGGAATGACCTGGAGTAGGTCTTAATTATCTTTGTTGTAAATTCATTGATCATGAGGTTTTGGATTTCCCTAGAATGATTACTAAAGTTGAAAAGATGAACCGGAGACAAGAAAACTATCAAGAAGGTTAAGAAACTAGGGATATGTTAGAATCAGAAAGAATCAGAGACTATATTATTACAGATGACAGAAACACAGAAGGATCACAAAGACATTAGTTTACCAGAGATCTTAAAAGAAAATCAATTCATAGAAACAATAATAGGAGACTTCGACATAGACTGTGTTCTAGATGAGGAAACACAGGTGAATATCATGCCATAAAGCATTTGGGAAATTTTGGGAAATCCTGTTATGATTCCTTCATTGGGAAGGATAGGATTGTTTAAAGGAAAGATGATAACCCTGTGTGGAAGAGTTACTAATGTACCTATGATTTCCCATGGAACATCGATCAAAGAAGAATTTGAAGTCATTAAGTTTGTGGAGAACAATGCCCCGTTTGCACTTTTGTTAGGAAAGGCTTGGATTGAGAAAGACTAGATCCGGAGGAAAGAAGAGGAAAAAGGTACAGAACAGAAAAAGAAAGAATTAAGGGACTTCATAGCCAAGAAAATAGAGCGAATAGTACAAGAACAAGAGGACAAGTCGAAGAAACTGAGGGCTAGAGACTTAGCTGTTGAAGTTGAAAGAACACAAGAAGGCTTAAAGAACTGTCCAAGCAGAAGAAAAGAGCGCCTACCCCAGAAATAGTAAATAAAGAAGTTTTACCCTCAAAACCTTTGAGAGACCCTTGACAGCGCGAAGTTGCTATGCTAAGAGAATATAAGAATAAGAATGGACAGAGGAACCCAGAGACTCAAATCACAGGAAAGAAGGAAAGAAAGCTCAGTAAGAAGAAGGAAAAGATAGAAAGATTACAGGAAGTTCTAGGAATGACTTCGCAGAAGGCAGGCTTGTAGAACTTGAGCCTCGTCGGGATAGAAGAACCACACAGAATGTCACTTCTCCATGACAAATATATATGACCATTGGAGGCATATCGACCGTTAGAACGACACTTCATAATGGATAGAAACACATTTATTGCCGAAAAGATCGCCATTGGACCATTGAGACCGTGCCATAACAGATGGATTGAGGTATTCTTGCCTGTTGGAGGAATTTGTTATGATGATTGTCTATTTATTGCGGCGAATTCCGCACTGTGACCACTTTTACAAACTGAGATATTTGAGCCCACAGAGAATTGATCACACACCACGTTGTGCTGTCTAGACCTCACCATTGAATTGACCGCATTTAGTGTATGTTCGCATACCCTAGTTCTTTGACTACGAGTGTGCATGTCGAGAGACCTTAGCGTAGTAGAGAAGTCCATAGAAGAGATCTTGATCAAACTTATGGATGAGAAATTTATGTTCGTAGGAGTACCAATAGCATCGATGGGTGGATTTCAAGCATCCCCCTTGACTGGACATCGATTTGTGCTATCCTGAACCGTGAAAGAGAAGAGAAGAAAGAACCGCGATGATCTGGTGAATGCAAAGTAGATCTCGTCGGTCTTGTGTGACTATATCCCTCCCTTGGCTGGCGCAGTTAGTCGTGACAATGTCCCGAGGTATTTCGAGTACACATTCATCACTGCATACCTCCCAAAGAGGACACGCGCAGTAGGAATGTAGTTGGGATTGATCCCAGCTCTAAACATAAGTGATTTCAACCTCGACGATAGAAATAACTATGCGATGCTCGCACCACATTGCTACCTAACAAAGACAACTAGGAAGAAGCCCAAGATAGTTCCCCAGTCGTGGATCAAGGAGATTTTAATATCGACGATATTGAATGTAATGAAGATCCCCCACTTCGGTAGACATCAGGAGGTTAATGTGTGCGTTAAAATCCTCATGTCATGCTACCATGGTAGGTATCTTTCGTTGGATAGGAACATCATTGTGGATCTGACATTGATCCACCTGATCATCAGACTAAGCATGCAGGTACCAGACCCTCACTAGTTCTACCCAGGAAAGACATCAGATCGCTCCTTGGCACAGCAAATAAAGTAAGCATATGACTATGTGGAGAAGGGGAAGCAAGGCTACAAGGTAGCCTCCATCCAATATGGTGCAGTGTGCCTAGATTGTTTGTTGATAGTAGGCAAGCTCATTAGAAAGAACCTCCCTACGCAAGTAATAGGATTCGTAGTCGACCTTGCAGGGAAGTGCATTGAAGGGATGCAGATGAACGGGATGAGCTACCTCATCAACGAGTTGGAGAAGGACTGTCGCGAAGCACAGGACCAAGGATACAAGTTCCACTTTAGTTGGTTGTTGATCTTAATAGCATTTTTTGCTTGGGAGATGCTGGAGGGAGCGACATTCCAGAAAGTTCATCCATTAGAACCACTGGCCATGAGGTTCACCACCTTATGGCATATAAGCAACATGGTGAGGCAATGGCAATCAAAAGCGGTGTTCCACACTTATTACTTACAACTCAAGCACGCCATTGAATCATTCCCCTGAATGACCCCGAACACCTTGCATACATACAAGCTACTTGTGAAGTTCCATGAAAACAGACACTTCATTTACATCACTGGGCGTAGGGAAAAAATCAAGGAGGAGTTACACTCCTATTGCAAATTGATTGATGAAGACATGGAGGAAATAACCAAGGAATGGCCTATGGAATTCCTTGTACCAGTCGAGCAGATAGAGCTTTCCGACCCCAACGTCATTGGAAGTCCTTTGGTCATATGAACTGAGTATGATGGACCAATCAACACTAAGAGAAAGAAGAAAAAGGAGGAAGTGCAGGACATAAATAGTGAGGAGAAGGACAACACCTCAAAGGAAACTGTGCCTGACTCACCTGGAGGAGGTGGAGGCGACGAAGTAAACCACAAGGAGGAAGGAGAAAAATACAAGAAACATAAGGGAAAAGTAACACCGCCAAAGGATCCCCTTACAGAGGCTGAGACATCCAAGAAAAGGAAGGGTTCTCCATAGAAACCCTCAGAGTGGAAGAAGTCCCCAGCTAGTAAGCCTCAGTCACAGAATTTGCTCACCATGGATGATGTTGATCTCATCGTCACAGCTATAGAAGATGCTTCAGAGGACATATTGAAGTGACATGAATTCAAACAAGAAACAATGTATGACAGGATTGAGAAAGAACTGAAAGACATCCAACAAGCTATTCAGTCAAGCCACGCAGTGTCCACTGCATCATCTTCAACAAAGAATGTAGAATTGGGGGATGAGCCCACCCAACTACGTATATTAGCATATTCCACAGAGACTCGATTTCGTCGAGTCTAGGAGGAAAAGGAGTAGGCCACAAAGGCCTTGAGGCAAGAAAAGGAGGAGGCCTTAGAGAAACTTTGGGTTGCACAACAAGATACAGATGACCTTCGGGCAAAGTTCGAAGAATACAAGAAGAAAATCCAGAAAGAGAACGACCAACTACTTGTAGAGAAAACTATTGTCAGAGAGGAAATAACTAGATCACTTCACTCTGTGTTGGGTGTTAGCACCAGAAGTCACCTCCAGATTGCATTGGAGGTAATCCCAATACCCATCAGTTTGTATGTCACAATTAATAAATTAAAGGGGATTCGAATGGGCACAGACTCAAGATGATATCCTTTTAACTCAGAAAATTGGACCAGCATGCATAAGTAGGTGAGGTCTTGATTTAACTTCAGTTAGTAAGATGTAGTAAGGGTGAGTAGGAGGAAGAACTTGAGGAGAAAATGTAGAGGTCTACTATGGGCATCAGGTCTTCCAACGGCCTAAGGATGAAAAGCTTCAAATACAATATCCTCTTGGATCCAAAACTTCAGGAAACTAAAAACGCTATAACAATACTCAGATAAAAAATACATCACAATATGATTACAACACTCAACTAGATCATCCATGCCCGAGCCTTTTATTATCAGAGGCAAAAGAGGTGGAAAAGAAGGATGATTGTCATTAAACAAGAAGTCTCAAATTACAACACATAACCATAGAAACATAGGCTTCATTAAAAATTTACAATACGGGATCCTAGCTCAACCATCGACCATAAAAAAATATCAAAACTAACTATTTATACTCAGAACAACTTGCCACCACCACCAGGAGTGTGACCTGGCCATTACAATCAAAGATTTATGTCTACATCTTCTTCTGTCAGTCTGCACATGCATCCTTCTGTCAGACGCGAACTTAGATCAATATGGGTTTGTAGGAGAATCCATTGACAGGGGAACTTTGGGCTAACAGTCTGCCTCTGTGACCAGATCTTCTATGCTTTCCATTTATGGGGTGAAACAAGGTTTCAACTACCTCCCCCATTTCCATTAACTTATTTCATTAGGATCGGGAGGAGGCCTGACACCTATGAATGTCCTAGGTAGTTCCTACAACTCCTTCAAGTCAATCCTGATGCCTCAAGACCATGCAGATCTTCTTCGGTGACCAACACGAGCACTTTTGGCCTTTGACACAACTCATTTCCATCGCTACATGTAACCTTGGGCTGTGACCCTGGGCCCAACTCCTAGGCTCTTTGCAATTTTGCATTTTGTGAACCTGCGTCATTCTCCATTCTAAAACCCCTGAGTCGTGAAATCATGATTTCTCGGATCTGGTGCCACGTGCCCCTTTGAATTGGACAACCCTGATAAATGTTAGTATTTTGGGTTCATATCAGACCGCTCTAAGTGTTTCACTTTGTGCTTATGGCTACGGTCTGCATGATCAAGGATTCAAACGACTGGTTGTGGGCTGGAAAAAAGGGAGACTAGGGCACTTAAACACATAGGGGGGGGGGGATAAGAAACGATTTTACAAGCCAAAGGGGGAAAAAAATGAGACTTGGTCTGTGAAAAGGAGAGAGACAGAAAAATTATAGTCATAGGAATAAACCACAACCCCACGGGAATCTGATAAGTTCATGTGATAACATTTGGCTCTACAGGAGATGGCATGCTCCCTGTGAGCTGCCAAGAACAAGTAGTTCCAATACCTTATTTGTTGGGTTATGGAGTCACTTATCGAGAATGAAATACTAAAAATAATAAAAAAATAGAAGTGGTATTTATAGTGGTAGAATTCCGATCACGGCCTAAACAAAATATTTCTTCAAAAAATGCCCATTGACAGGGCCATCAAAAACTTCAGATCCCTCTAAATTATGCAACCTGTAAGTATTATTTGGAAATACCTCAGAGATTTTGAAGGGCCCAATCCATAGGGCTTCAAATTTACCATGCTTACCCTTGTCCTGTTTGGGTGCATCCCATTTGAGTACTAGATCTCCCAGCTGGAAATCTTACTTTCCTGTCAAAGGCTTGCTTTATTTTCTGTTGATGTTCATATGCTTTGTCTAGTATATGCTCCCTAGTTTGTTTCACTTCTACTAGCTGTTATATTCTTATGATCATATCATCAGGCTCCCCTTGGTGGTCTTGGAATACTTTTTCCACTGGCAAGGCGAGTTGAGAAGGGAATATGGCATCGACCCCATACACAAGCTGAAAAGGAGAGACATTAAGAGATCTCTTTTTTTTCACTCTGTCATCCCACATAACAAATTTGAGTTTTGAATCCCATGCTCTCTTGTTTTCCTCTAGAAATATTTTGATAATTTTTATAAGGCTCTTGTTAGAGGAATTTGCCAGTCCATTCCATTGGGGGTAATAAGAAGTTAAGTGAATCAGTGAAATTCCAATTTGTTCACAAAACTGGATCAATGGCTCGGCCTTGAAGGATGCAACATTATCAATGATGATTCTATTTGGACAACCAAATCTTTCTATAATGTACTCAAGAAAACCAATGATTACCTTGTGAGAAGCACTCCTTGTGGGAATAGCTTATATCCACTTGGTAAAGTAGTCAGTGGCAGTCAAGATCCATCTATGCTGACCACTAGAAGCAAGATGAATTTCCCTAATAAAATCTAGGCCCCACTGCTGAAAGGGTCTTGAAGTTACCACATGCTTCAATAAAAAGACTTGAGTTGTTGCTTCCCAGTAAATTTCTGACATTTAACATAAGCCCTGATTTTCGCACAGACATCAGTGAATAGATTAGGCCAGAAATATCCATCCCTGAGAATCTTATATGATGTGGTCCTCTAGAAGTGATGTCCCCCACAAAAAATGTCATGAAATTTGAACATAATCTTTTGGGCTTCTTGTGGGTCTAAACATATCAAAAGAACTCCTAGAAGGTATTTCCAGTAGAAGACTCAATCAATAAGGAAATAATTAACTGCTTTGAGATTAAGAGCTCTTGTCTTACTTTTTCCCATACCATCTAGAGGTCACAACTCTTGCAGAAAGAATATGATCTCTTTGTACCAGATGCATTCTGCCAATGGAGGGTTGACTTGTGGGCCTGTATAAGACAACTCATATTGTTGATTTTCTGAGCAGATGTTGATACAGTTAATCCCCAAATCTTTGCAATAAGATTCAACCAATATGTAACGAACCTCCTCGTTACGACAACCATTCTAGTAACATGTGCAAATTTTTTTTTTTTTTTTCTTTAGGTGTGTGCGCGCGTGTAGAAGTAACAACACACCTAACTATGCGACGCCCTGGACAACCGACAAGACACAACCACGATGTTCATCACAAGAAGACTAAAGGCACACGAAGAGTAACGGCCAACAATACGACCATAGGCAAAAGGCGCACAACGCAACCATTTAGTGACATAAGTAAACTGACCACCCGCCCGACACATCAGACCAAGCAACCAACTGAATACTATCAAGTACAATATAAACAAGAATGACGACCACGTCCTTCACGGAAGGCGCAAGACAAGGACTCAGACGTCGACCATTGATTTAATGACAAGGCATGTCTAAGACTTATCTGTGATTGAATACTAGCCGGATTCTCCATTGACGAGCACATTAGTTATAGGGTGGATCTAATTGAGTTATGGCCCTTAGTTTAAGGGCCTTATCCCTTGTGTTGAAATTATAAAAGAATTTATGTCGTTA
>ML831306.1:22764-32898 GCA_009831015.1 Picea engelmannii
AAATTGTGAAGCAAAGAGAAATGCAAAGAGAAAATAATAGAATAGTATATTGAAATGTATGAATAAGTACTGAAGAATTTACAATGTAAAGGGAAATAACTGAGCTAAATAGGCTCAAGCAAGAAAAAAATAGAAAGTACAGTTGTCCAGTACAGTTGGCAGTGTACAGTCACACTGTTGAGGTTACATTATATTTAACACTCCCTCTTAAACTCAACAGTTACAAACATCAGCACTAATTATACCTAAGTGTTGTCTCTGAAAATAAAAAACTGACTTTCCTAGTGGCTTTGTAAAGATATCATCAATCTTATCTCGAGAACCACATAATTGTAGTGCAATATCACCATTATTGACTAGCTCGCGTATGAAATGAAAATGAGTGTCAATGTGTTTGCTTTTCTTGTGAAACACATGATTTTTGGATAAAGCAATTGTTGATGTATTGTCACAGAAAATAGGAGTTGGATCATTTTTTGTATGTGACATATCTTTCAATATTCTTCTTAGCCACACAACTTGACAGGAAGCTGAGGCAGCAACTACATACTCTACCTATGCAGAATATATTGATACAATTGACTGCTTCTTTGATGCCCATGAGATCAAGTTCGTGCCTAGTTGAAAAACATGTCCAGATGTGCTTTTCCTGTCAGATTTAGTGTACCATAAGCCAAAATTGAGAGTTCCTGCAACATATCTCAAAATTCGTTTTGCCATTTCCAATGAGAATCTTTGGGTGATTCCATGAATCTGGAAACAAGGTTGGCTGCATACATAATGTCAGGCCTAGTTGTTGTAAGATACAACAAACTGCCTACTAAACTTTTGTACAGGGTAGAGTCCACTGTAGGACCTTCATCATTCTTTCTCAATTTTGTGCCTAGTGGTATGGGGGTTTCTGCTGGATTGTATCCTTCCATGTGAAATCTTTTGAGAATGTTTGTTGCATACTTTTGCTGACAGAGAAAAATGCCTTTGGCTGATTGATGAACCTCAATCCCTAAAAAATATTTCATTATGCCAAGATCTGTCATCTCAAATTTAGATTGCATGGCATGTTTAAAATCTGTTAACTCAATATTTCCTGTATAGATCATGTCATCAACATATAAACATACAATTAAAATTTTACTGTGATGATCTATTTTGGTGTAAAGAGTTGGCTCATTTTGACTTCTGTTGAAACCACTTTTGATCAAATAAGTGTCAATTCTGTTGTACCAAGCTCTTGGAGCTTGCTTTAAGCCATACATGTCTTTCTTCAACCGATATACTTTGGCTGGGTGCTCTTGGACTTCAAATCCAGGTGGCTGATCGACATAAACTTCTTCTTCTAAGAAACCATTCAGGAATGCTGACTTGACATCCATTTGGTATACTTGCCATTTGTGTTGTGCTGTTATGGCCAATAGAGTCCTTACAGTGTCTAATATTGCTACTGGAGAAAAAGTTTCACCATAATCAGTACCTGGTTGTTGTGAGAAGCCTTTGGCAACAAGTCTTTCCTTGTGTTTTTCGATCTGCCCTTTTTCATTGAGTTTAGTTTTGTAAACCCACTTGACACCAATACTCTTCTTGTGAGTTGGCAAATCAACAAGATCCCATGTCTTGTTCTTCTCATTGGAGTCAATTTCTTGGTTCATGGCTTGAACCCAATGTGGCTCCTTAGCTGCTTCCTTAAAGGATGTAGGTTGACATGACATTAAAGAAAAAAGGTTGTGTTTCTCAAAGTCATCCAACTGCTGATGGATTTCTCTCAAACTTCGAGTTCTCTGATTCTGTGGTTCAGAGAATGATTCTCTTCTGGAAGTTGAGTTATCCTGAGAGTTTTCAGGTTGTCTTTGTACCTGCAATCTTGGGAGAATAGTTTGAGGTACTTGTTGTTATGAATTTTCTGCGTTTTCAAAACTTGGAAACAATGGATTTTTACTATCCATTTGCTGATTTTCTGAATCATTCCAGAATTGATTTTCCAGAAATCTTACATCCCTGCTGAGAATTAGTTTCTGGGTGATTTGATTGTAAATCCTGTAAGCTTTAGATGTTCCACTATATCCAGTGAAAATACATTTCTCACTTTTATCATCGAGTTTATTCCTTAATTCGGAAGGTATGTGAGCATATGCTATGCATCCAAATGTCCTTAGATGCACTACATTGAGCTTTGTCCCACTCCATGCTTCTTGGGGAACTTTCATCTTTAGACTTCTGGTTGGTGATCTATTCAAGAGATCAACTAAGCATGCTACTGCTTCAGCCCAAAACCTATTTGACAAACTTTTCTCTTTAAGAAGTGTTATTGCCATATTCATTACTGTCTGATTTTTCCTTTCAGCCACTCCATTCTGCTGTGGAGTATATCCGGCTGTTGTTTGCATGATAATGCCTTGTGATTTGCAGAAATTTGCAAATTCTCTGGAGTTGTATTCTCCTCCTCCATCTGACCTGAGTGCTTTGATATATTTTCCACTCTGTTTTTTAGCTTCTTCCTTGAATTCTTTGAATTTTGTAAATGTTTCAGACTTGTGTCTGAGAAAATAGATCCATATTTTTCTGCTAAAATCATCAATAAATGTTAGAAAGTAAAAGATACCACCTATTGAATCTATTTGCATTGGTCCACATAGGTCAGTGTGAACAAGTTCAAGATGTTGTTTGGCTTGATTTGATGACTATGGAAAACTAGTTCTCTTATGTTTTCCAAGTATGCAAGACTCACATGGGGGAATTTGCTCTTTAAATATAGGAAGACCTTTGACCATGGAGTTCTTTTGAAGAAGACTTAGACTCTGAAATGGTAGATGTCCAAATCTTGTATGCCAAATCATTGTTTCATTCAGGGTAGATGCACTTTGTGCATATTGTTGACTCAGATTTGCAGTTCTAAGGGTAAGGGGAAACATCCTATTTGGAGTCATGTGGATTTCAGAAATCAATTTTCTTCTTGGGAATTTGTCATATATATTGCAAGATGCTCCCTCAAAAAGTACCTTATAGCCATGTTCAATGAGCTATCCTACACTTAGCAAATTATGTTTAAGATCTGGAACATGATAGACATTGTATATGTCTTTCTTGACATTTTGTTTATTAAGAATAGGAACAGTTCCTTTTCCTTGAACTTTGACTAAATAATCATTTCCAAGTGTAATATCAGATGAGATTGAAGAATCAATGCATGAAAGTAATTCTTTGTTACCTATCATGTGATTGCTGCATCCACTGTCCAACAACCAGAGATCTTTAGGTTGATGTTCAGTGTTGTGACACGAAAGAAACATACCTCCTGAGTTTTCTCTCATGTGACTTGACACATGTTCTTTGCTTGAGAGTTGATCTGCTTGCTTCTTCCTGCATTCAGATTCATAGTGCCCATAATTTTTACAGTAATAGCATTGTATGCTTGATTTCTCATTTGATCTTCTCCCTCTGTCTCTTTGAGGATGAAAATTCTGATGTTGATTTTGTTGTTGTTGTCTTTGACCTTGGAAATTTTGATTCGGATACTGTTGTCCTTTACCTCCACTGGAGTGAGGGTAAGTGTGATTGCTCCCTCTTCCATGGTGACCTCTGCTTCTTCCTCTGCCTCTCCCTCTGCTGAACGAGAATTGAGTTTTGAAGGCATTGGAGATTGACTCATCTATGAGATGCAGTCTGGTCTCATGTGTCACCAGAGAACCAATTAGTTCATCTGTTGAAAATCTTGAGAGATCCTTAGATTCAAGGATTGTTGTTACAACCATTTCAAATTTCTTGGGTAAACTTCTGAGGATTTTCTCAACAATTCATTTATCAGTGATGGCTTTTCCAGTCAATCTGATCTGGTTCATGATTCTCATGACTCTGGTCATGAACTGATCCACATTTTCGGACTCTGTCATCCTTAGAGTCTCGAATTACGTCCTCAAGGTCTGCAGTTTAACTGTTTTGACCCTGTCATTTCCTTGGTAGGAAGATTTAAGGATGTCCCAGGCCTGTTTTGAAGTACCAACACCTGTGATTTTTGAAAAAATAGAGTCATCCACAGAATTTTGAATCCATAATTTCGCTTTATTTTCTTTGTTCCTCAGTGTTACCTGAGCAATTCACTGTGGATTTGTCATGGCAGACAGGGTTGCGGGATATGGTTACACATATCCAAGATCCAATGGTTCCCAACACTCTTGTGCTTGCAAGAATGACCTCATTCGAAGAGGCCAAAACTCATAATTCTTTCCCAGAAGAATCGGACCCTGAGTTGGTCCTAGATTGCTAGACGACGCCATAAAAAAAAATTGCAGAAAAAATAGAGGGAAATTTCGTATTTACCTCCGATCGTCGAAACGTCGATTTGTCAATGGCTAAAAAGAGATTATCGACCTTGAGTTTGGCCTTAGTCACTATGCAATGTGACCACGCACCTTAATGTTAAAGCGCTACATCTTTTTATGGTTTTTTTCCTTTCAAATTGGCGAAATGAAAAATTTGTTTTTGGACGATTTAACGGTCCAGATCTTTCTGTGATCTGATGGTCCAGATCTTATCGGGATATCGCGAATCGGGACTTCGTGAACCCTGATGACAAGCTCTTATGACTCCTCAATTCCTTTGATCTCCTTGTGATTTCACGATTTGTTCTGTTCCAGACTTGTCGTCTCCAAGATTCGCGATTTGTCGAATCCCGTAATGCCGATGGACTTTGCTTTCGGGAAATTTCCCGAAAGCCTCGATCTCTGCCACGCGTCCTCAACATATGGACGGCTCAATTCTTCTTTTGGGGTTTCACCATGGAGATTCCCGATCCCTTTTTTTGACGAGATGACATCAGCTGGGCCCCAAAACGAAACTTTCCTCCTGTCGGGATTTCGGACTTCGCAGTTCCGAAATGCTTGTGCTTCTTGTCCTCAGGTTTCACGATTTGCTGAATCCCGATATGCCGATGGTCCTTTTCTTTCGGGACTTTTCCCGAGTCCTCATATTTACGCCATGCTTCCCCACAAGATGGACGGTCCTAATTCAGCCTCAGGATATCGCGACTTGCGATGCTCCATTGACACAACTTCTCTGTCAACTTGAAACCCCGGATGTCGAAATGTCGACAGTTTCCTCGATGTCTGCCACGTGTCCGGTCAAAAGGACGGCTGTGATCTTATCTCTATTTCGTGAATCACGATTTCGCGAGTTTAGAACTCTTGTTGCGATGGTCTTTCAAAGCCGCGAACTCCGAAATGCCGATTTGACGAAACTTGGATGTGCTGCCACCTATTCTCTAAGATGGACGGCTCACAAGTCCTCTCGGGATATCGCGTATAGGAGTTTTTGGAGTGCAATCTTTGCTCGTCCAACTCCTGATCCCCGATTTTTCAATGGGATAAGATCAACGGCTCACGATCTTTCTTGATTCAACGGTCCATAATGACTCGTGATTTCGTGATTCGCGAATTCTCACGACAGTCTTCTGACCTTTACACCTTGCGAGTCAGCGAGGTGCCACGATCTCGCCACGTGTCTCTTGATGGACGGTTCAGATGATGTCGGGACTTTACAGGTCAAAAATTCCTTGGCGCTGCAGAGGATTAAACCTCATGCACTTTCTTGCGGATCCAATGACGGTCGGGCCTCTACGCAAGATCAAACGACTGAAACTCTTTCACCTTTTCCACACTCTCCTCGTCCCTTCTGAACTGGTTTCCCGCTTTGGATCCGTTCTCAGGACGAATCTTACAACCGCGACGGTTGTTCTTTGAACCCAAGACGCGTTCTTTGCTCCTTTGGAATAAAGATCTGTGAATCTTTCAAAGATTTGAAAGAAATTCATGGATTCTTTGTTCACTTTTTCAATCTTTGATAGATTTGAGAGAATTTCAAAAAACTTTAAACGATGTTGCCTTCTGTAGCAATCTTTAACGATTTGAACAAATTCTTCAAGTTCTTTAAATGTTCTTTCATTTTGCAGCTCTTCTTCGTCAATCTTTGACGATTCTTGAAAAATGTGCAAGAATCTTTAAAGTTTCTTCTTTCTCGGTCTTTGCTTCCTTGTTCTTTCGAGCGCAGTACACTCTGCAATCTCTGCAATCTTCCTACATTGATCTTTTGAACGTAATACAGACTGCTTCCTCATGGAAGTTTCCTGTGAGGATCTTTCGAGAGTATGATGGACGGCTCTCCAAACCTTGTGAAAGAGACTGTGTTGCGTGCTCTCAAGATCCATGAAGCTCTGCGTTGTGAGGATCATGTTTCTCTCCGGACTGTGTGAAGAGGCTTACTGCTGAAGCTCTGATACCATGATAAATTGTGAAGCAAAGAGAAATGTAGATAGAAAAGAATAGAACAGTATATTGAAATGTATGAAGAAGTACCAAAGAAGTTACAATGTAAAGGGAAATAGCTGAGCTAAATAGGCTCAAGCAAGACAAAAATAGAAAGTACAGTTGTCCAGTACAGCTGGCAGTGTACAGACAAACTATTGAGGTTACATTATATTTAACAKTTTTAAGGAACCCTTGCCATATCTCCTTGCACACGGGATTTTGTTTTATGAATCTAACCTTGATCCCTTCACCTTGTCATTACCAGTAGATTCTCGTGTGAACGTTGGGCATTGTTTGGCATAAAAATCTGCACTAATTGCAGTCCCAGTCTCGGGAGAGACTGTGTCTATCCTAGAACTACATCCAAGACTTAATCTTGGTTGTGTTTTTCTTCCTGGACTCTCTCTTGGAGCCTGTGTATTCTGGTGCGACATCGAGCCTATCGAGGTTTGTGGTAGACAACCTCGCGAAGTGGTATTTCTCTGCATTTAATTACTAGTTTCCAGCATTGATATTACCTCTTCGTGCACAACGTAATTCCTTGGTTACGCTTAGCGAAACGCGTGTTTCTTACCAGCAAATTTTGGGATATCTTTCCCATGGTCTTCATGCTCTTGTTTCCTTCAATACTCAACCTTCATTTGCCTCTTCTTTATGTATTTAATTTCCCCTTAGTTCTCGGCGTTTTGTTGTCCCAAAACCCATCAATTTCGTCCTTTCCACTCTGATTTTATTTGTCCATCCTGTCGCGTTTTCCCTTCCTTTCATCCTTGCGTGGCGGGAACTACCCACTAGGCGCTCGGTTCCTTGCCCAGACTTACCCTCATCTATCTTCGCTTTGCATGGCAAGTGGACTTGACCCTTGTGTTGTTTTAAAGGATGTGGTATGTTCTTAAACTGTTGTTTAAGTGGTTGATGATAAAGGTAAATTATCGTACTAGCTCAACTTGAGTGATTCTTGGGTCTTACTTTGGTATCCATTGATATTTAATTTCTCCTTCCATTGATTTTTCGTCTATCATTAAGCGCTCATTTTTAGCTAAATGTTCCTCCTTGTGTGGTTCTCACCTTACGGGTTAGGTTAATGTTATCGTGCGCTTATAATTTAGATCATTTTATCTCTATACTATTGGAGTTACTTCACACACACCTAGGATTTATTTTTCATAAGGTTTTAATTTGTTTATTAGTCATTATCGAGTCTCCTATATTTTAGGAGAGAATATTCCACCTGGATAATATTCTCTTTTAGTTCACACTTTAGTTTGACTAGTTGAGTTGAGTTTAGATGTTGCATTGGGATCATCACCATGCAACACTGGGATCATCACCATGCTAATTCGACCTTACCTTGGTATCATCACCAAAGTCGCACATTAGCCTTGATTCCTTAATTTAACTCCTCAATACTTTATGTTCAGTCAGTTTGAAGACTAGTTGACTAGTTAACTCAACTAGGTGGCAGTTCACTCCCGCAACTGCCTGAGAGACTAGAATAGGTGGCATTTCACTCTCGTAACTGTTGATGTGTGTCCAGATCACTCTATACCACCACTATGGTGACTTGGTTCACCTCAAGTCGAACTCATTGAGTTATACAGAGTATATCATGTGTAAATTATTCATTATTCACAATGGTTAATGAGAATTCTTTCCATTCTTTCTCTCCTTCTTATTATTTTCCAATTCTCTCTTCAAATGTGTGTATCATTGTTTAGCTAGATCTATTTTGTGCAAGTCAACAAATTTACATGGTATAAGAGCCAATGGAGTGCTAATAAAAGCTACACCAAATTTTTTTGCAGGTAACGAAGATTGAAGACAACAAAAAGATGGAATTCCAAAAAGAATTCATTCTTACACCTTACAACTATTTTTCATGGAAGGAGAAAATAGCCATACATCTCTGATGTAGAGGGTTGTATAGGTTAACCATGAATACATATACAGAACCAACATCAGCCATAGAAAAATCCAAGTACTTAAATCGCATGGATGAGGCACTGAGAACAATTTGCAGTCTTATTTCTCCCGATCTCCTTTTTCATATATCTTCCTGTAAGACGCCCAATGAAGCCTGGACCATCTTGGAAGGGCTCTTTGGAAAATAGGATGAGATGAGGGGACACATACTGGAGGTGGATCTGCTCACATTGGATCCAAAAAGCTTCGAGAATATCCAAGATTTCTTTACAAAATTCAAGGATTTACTATCGCAATCCACATTCTATACTTTCATATTCACCTCTGGATCCACCTGGAAGATGCCTTCTCTTGAGGACTTTATTGAATCCTTGACACAAGAGAAAACCAAGCTCATCAACATGGGCACAATCAAAGGCCCAAGGGCGCATGAACTCACTGTGCATGATGGTAGCCACAAATATCAGAAATCTAATGATAAAGATAAGAGGAAATCTCAAACACATACGAAGAAGGAAGGGTACACAAAACCCTTCACCGATGCCTCTGGATCCAAAAGAGAAAAGGGAAGAAAAGGAGAGAAATGCACATACTGTCACAAAGGATTCCATTTGGAATATGCATGCATGAAAAAACAAATAGATCTGATGTCTCAGATACTTCAGCAAAACAACCTTGGAGATCGCATCCCTCAGGGTACAAAGAAGAAGAAGCCAGAAGATCTGAATTCCAAGAAAGGCAATTCTAGCCATGCCTTGATTGCAATCAACTCCTCTCTTGATGCTTGGATCGTAGATTTAGGAGCATCACATCACATGGCTGCCTCAAAAGCAGTCTATTCTTCTTTGGATGCATGCAAAGGTCCTCCTATTTTGATGGGGGACAACTCTTCTGTCGAAGTCACCAGCAAAGGAAGGATTGAACTCACCAACGGAAGCTTCGAGAATGTGTTGCATGTTCCTAGGATTTCTTTCAACCTTCTCTCTTTGTATCAAATGACAAATTTTTGCATCAGAAAGAGTGTCAAATTCACGCCAAATTCGATGGACATCTATGACATGAAAAACAACTCCAAGGTTGCTACCGGTGAGGTAAATCATTAGTCTAGATTATATACATTTTATGAATTTATTGAACCTGATTCTGCTTTACTATTTACTCATGCTGATAAAAGCAGTAGGATATGGCACGAAAGGTTTGGACATTTGAATTTCAAATACATGCAACATCTTAGCAAGCACATATTAGTTGATCGTCTACCAGACATCCATTTCTCCAAGGGAGTATGTGAGGGATGTGTTCTCGAAAAACACCCTCAAGAGAAATTCGACAAAGGAAAGTCTTAGCGAGATTACGCACCTTTAGATGTGATCCATAGTGACATCATGGGTCCTTTTCCACATCCATCGATCAACAAAGTGAGGTTTGTTCTCATTTTTGTTGATGATTTCTCACGTTTTACTTGGATCTACTTTCTTAAGCAAAAATTCGAGGTCTTTCAACACCTCAAAGATTTCAAATCTTTGGTTGAGACACAGTCCGAAAAGAAGATCAAAGTCCTCTGAATTGATAATGGGGAAGAGTATGTGAATCATGAGATTCATAATCTTTTCCATGAGGCAGGGATTGAGTTGCAACATACAGTTCCCTACACTCCACAACAAAACAGAGTAGCTGAGCAGAAAAATAGATCTCTAAAGGAGATGGAATCTTGCATGTTGCATGCAAAGTCACTACCACAGAGACTATGGGCCAAAGAACTTAACTGTGCAACATACATCCAAAACATATCTCCTCATAGATCGGTCAAAGATCAGACCCCCTACGAGACTTGGAGAGGCCTCAAACAGGAAGTGGCCCACTTTCGTATTTTTGGTTCACGTGCATGGGCCCAGATTCCCTCTGAAAAGAGGAAGGC
>ML831307.1:0-23689 GCA_009831015.1 Picea engelmannii
GTCTAGTGGGGGTCATCTCAACCATTGTTGATTCCCCTCATCATCTCTCTCATAGCATTATGATCTACCTTGGTAAACCCTTCAGCAGTTATGCAACACTATCCATTTAATTAATTAATAACATAAATACATACATTACCTTTTATAACAAAAAGGTTCATCAAATCCAACATTCACACATATTCAATCTGCCACAGTCTTTTGGCAAGTTATAGTTATATTTACAATCTAGGGGAAACATGGGTGTTATAGGAAATATGGTAGTCTAGGAGAACGGAGGCATAAAGTATTAAGGTTCGAGAAATCCTGAAGGCTCGAAGGTCTGAGTATATCTCGATCGTTTGTTGAGAGGGACACATGGATCGTGGATCCATCCCTTCACTATTTCCTCCGGAGGATTTGGAGTATTGTGTCACGAAAATATTTGAAGCCTGAAGCGTAGAGTAAACAGAGACCATTGATCTGAGGCAAACAGTAATCGTATGATATGCTATTTCAAAGTTTGTGCATCCAGAAGTATTGCTTGTTGGAGCAGGGAATATTCTCGAAGCCCGAAGTCTCGAAGTCCCTGTGAGCCACAAATATTGGCGCATATTATGGGTCGTTGATCCTTGTTGTTGTTCAGATGTTTGCGAATTCGACATTCAGGAGGATTGTAGGTTGTTTTTGTTGGGACTCCCGAAGCCCAGAGCTCTGAAGTGTCAAAGCTCCTACGGGTTAAGAGCTTAGCCCACGGTTTTGGCCCGGGGTCACATGGATTTCTCCATTGAGGTGATAAGACCCTCGCAAGAAAAATGTTACGCGTAGGGTGAAAGGAAAAAGGCCTTTGGTAGAGTATTTTGAGTGTTTAGTGAGGACCCAAGATTTAATTCAGCTCCCTCAATTGAACGATCCTTAGACCGGGAGGTCCAGCGAGCCCCTCGGAGTGGTGGGGTTTGCATCATCTTGTCACACCCATTAGCTTTTGGTTCTAATGCTAAAACAACAACAGTCCCTACTCAGACCTATGAGGTCAATTCAGTGCAATCCATGCAACCAAAGAATCATCAACAACTTGGAGGAAAGAAGAAGAGGAATAAAAATAATAATTCCAACATTGAGCAAGGGACCGCTCCCATCCAAAACAATCAAGGGGAAGGCACAAAAGAGAATAAGAAGAATCAGTTCCCCTGTATGATTTGTAGGGAGGACCACCCTACTCATAAGTTTCCTTGAAAGGATGAGTTCCATCAATTTAACAAAGAGGCCCCCAACAATCTGTGTCCTTAACTCATCATTTTCCCCCTCAACCTCAACACATGGTTGCAACAAATCCTACCCCTTCGCAAGGGGGATTGGAAAGTACCCCTCACCATGAGGGGTCTTCCTCGAATGCCAAAGTTTTTATGTGTGGCCAGATGGTCAACTTGTAGACTCGAGCTAAGAACTATGACAATTTTGAGCCTACTCTTGTTGTTCATGAATTAGCATCTTCTTCACAGCCTGGTGGCCCTCTTTAGATTGAGAATCCATCATTTGACACACCCCTTCACCCCCCAAAGGATGTTCTTTGATGCACGACACATAATCCCAATTCACGGGCCAACCAAAACTACAGTACTATGGAAGACTTAGCCTAGGCACCTTGTGCCATATCCGCACTCAAAGTTCTTAAAAGCTTCCCGACGTAGTGGAAATCCTTGTTGTTCATGGCGGGGTTCATCCCTCGCAGACGATTTTGATAACCTTCGATTCTGATCAGGTTACTCATAGGCTCTCCCATCAAGTCACTTTCCATATCAAAGTGAAATCAATGGGAAAAAAAATCTTTTGAACCATGGTTGATGAAGGAGCCTCAACTTGCATCATTTCTATGTCCTGTTGGAAGGCCCTTGGCCCTCCAAAGCTCAACACATCTACCACATTTGTGAAAACATTCGATGGACATATGTTCCAGCTCCATGGGATAATCATCGCCTTACCCATTGAGTTAGGTGGTAAGATTGTCTATGTTGTTTTGGAGGTCGTCGATGCACCTTACTCAAGTGCACTTGGTTCTATGAGATGACCGCAGTTGTCTCGTTGGTATTTAGGGTCTTACGCTTCCCTCATCAATGGAAAATAGTGACGATCAATCAACTTGTGTTTTGTACCTCGGACTTGGGATCCAATGTGGGGTCTAATGTACCATTTTTCAATGATAACCAACAATCTTATATGAGTGTGGGTGAGGGGATGTTTAAATATCCATCACTAATGGGAATATTTCCCCTTCCCCCACCACCTCCTGCTGTGAACATTGCTCATATTAACATGATTCTTTTGTTTGACAGTGGATCCATTGGGTTTGTCAATCCTTGGGTGGTACCTTGTCCTAAGGATGTTGAATCATATGGATCTTCCATGCCACTCACAACAGTCGAGATTGTTGATTCAACAATCCCATCAACATTCTTCGATATTGGTAAGCAATTCCATCCTCACATGGAGTGTGATCTACCTACTCCGCCCATATGAGTTGTTGACTCTCCAAATTCATATGATATGCTAGATATTGAGTTTCCTTCGGAAGAGACCATCCTGGAAGTCATGGATTCCATAAATGAACCCAAGCATGAGATAATGCATCAATCATATTCTTCTTATTTGGAACCCACAATATTTAGCATGATGAGTCGTGATCTGAGGCTAGGAGAATTTTCTAGGGCATCCAATAGCCCTCCTAGTCTTGACCCTTTTCTGCCTTGGTTATTTTTTTTAGAACTTGCCATTGAATTCTTTGCTTCCCCTTCCATCGAAGATTCATGTTTCGTCCTCCCTTCATGTCTTGATGGATCCCATCAAGGAGCTTTTGTAGCTCACAGAACCACTCATAATGAGTATCTTTATATGTAGAAATCCATTCCTATGTGGCATGGCCTCGACATGGTAATCCATATGATGTCAATATTAGCTCATAAGCTCATCTATTATGAAAAATATCCTTGGCCTGAGCCTAACAATGGGATCTACTTGGCGTAAAGAATCAAGATGTGTATAGCCTTGTACATAGGTGTGTGGTGTGAGTGCTTTTTTTTTGCATATATCATATCCAAAATATTTTATTTTTTGAGACTTCACTATGCGTTTTGACCCTGGAATCTAGTTTACATGTGTTGACAGAATTACGGGGACTCTTTTTTAATGAAGATGGAAAATTCCATTGACCTTGAGGTACGTGTTCTTCAAATTAGCATATAAGGATATGTTTTTCCCTACATCCACGATTTTCATTATTAACCGTCCATTTTTTCGTTACATGCCTTAGGTTTGATCCCGTCAGGTTGCGATATTAGCCACTTTGTTTGCATGTCGTAACTTGTTCGTTAGTGCCTGCCCTCCATGGGTGCCCTAGTTAGCACCTGGATTTCCATTTGCTTCCCATGTTGTGATTTCCAGTAGGCCTAGGAACCCTCCCGCAGTCTCGCCATGACTTGACGTTGAGACTCATTCTCCTCTCTTCATCTATCTTTTGGCCATATCCCGAGGGGGTTCCCATACTTTTATCACTTAATGGTCACGTATGCATTTGTTGATTGCATAATTTACCCTGTTGTTGTGATGTTGGTTGCTTAAGTCTCTCTTACCTCTATTGCAGTATCCTTTGATCATCCTCCTTTTTCATTATTTGGCCTTTGTTTTTCATCCACCTACCAATGGAGAGAATAGTTGTTAAGAGTGCATCTCACTTGCCAGTGCCAGGTGCATTCATCTTGCTTAGGGCAGTGCCATGTGCTTGGAACATAGGAGCATGTTGTTAAACCACTCATTCTCTTCGAGCAAGTATCTTTTATCTTTTTTTTCAGACGAGTATACTTTTAAAGAAAAAGATACACACCGAGCACACTTTTATCTCTCTTTCGTGCTCATTAAACCATGAAGGACACACCAAAAAATACAAAACTGGGATTTTTTACCATTACTCTATTCTCAAAATGGAAACGTCGGTTGAGTCACCCTTGAACATGACACATGTTTGAGTCCTCATCATAAATTTGGGATTTAGCTTGCCTAGGATTCGTCCCATTAATATGAGTCAAAGATACTCCTATGGTTGGTTACTCTTCCAGTCACCATGGAGAGTGCTTCAATGCCTCTTATGTTGTTGCACTATATTCATCTAGCTCTTGTGTCTCGATGCCAAGTCACCCTTGTTTCATGCTATATGTTCAAGAGAAGTTTAAGCTTAAGTCGGTCATCTACTATTTTGTTGACTTTATGAGTCGGCCATCCCTGTGTCAGTTGTACTTTGTAATACTCTCTCTTCACATCATCTCTCAGTGTATGTTTCATGTTGACTGATGGGGGATACATTAAGGCCCTCATTCGAGGAATCTCTTCCTATGGACTTCAACATATTATCTAGGAGAAGGATCTAAAAACCAGCTAGTACCTTGGAGCTTGCAATCCTCAGTGGAAAGCCCCCTCGTGATTGACAATTTGTTTACATCATTGACTCCTGATCGATTAATTCTATGAGTGTTCGACATCAGATCCTCTATTCACACTCATTATATTATACCAGGTACCTTGGGGTCCATCTTCCTCATCAGTGGGTCCCCTCGTGTCTGTTAACGATATACATCAATGACCAATAATCATATGGTTTCTACCATTCTTGACATCAACTCATCTATTTACATGTAGATTTGTACCATCGTAGTTTGGGATGAAGATCTTGGAATTAGGGGCCATCTCATTCCTTTACAACATCCCCTCCCAAGTTGCAATGGAGTATATCACTTGTATATGAATACTTTAAAGAATTTGGGGGCACTTCCCTTAGTGCACGTTGTCTTCCTGACGTAAAATTGTTGTGTAATAGATCCACATTGTATTTGTTCGTCGCTATGATCTTATTGTTGACATCGATCCACATTGTATTGGCTCGTGGTTATGATCTTATTGATGACATTGATCCACTGTCTATTCTTTCGTGGCCATCGTCTTGCATTTCATGTCATGGGTCCGCAGTGTATTGTTTGGTGGCCATGCTTTGTTACTCTTCAGAGTCTGAGTATGTCTACCTAGGGGTTGGTCTATATATGTTTTTAACTTTGGTGTTTGATTGCAGGTCCTCTTTGACCACCGAACCTCTTTTCTCTCTCCTCATGTTGCCTTATAGACACTATTTTATTATAATGTGTTTCGGCCATCCATTCCTTTCTTGACCTCACACATTAGGGGGCATATGTTATAGCCTTAATTTCCACCCTATAGGGCCAGAAGGGAATCTAACATAATATGAAAGCCAAGACATATCTCTAGCTTAAGTTTGGGTCATTTTTTAGGGTCATCGCTTTTCGTCCATAGGACAAAAAGTGACTAGTCACGGGTCAACTATAGTGCAACCCACAACGATCTTTGTAACCTTCTAGATTCACAGAGTTTCAAACAAACAAGCAAGGGATGAGTTGGTTCTTCATGGCATGAGTCTTAGAACTCACATCATTCAAGTATCCATTGGTATCTTAAAGATCTAGAAGCTCTCCCAAGCCCTCTTCCAAGATCTATATAAAGAAGGCAAGTCTTGAGGAAGAGGAAGAATCATTTGCAGAGTTATGTTGTCCAAATACAGAGGAGCTTATCCATTCTACAACAACCATAATCAGATTGTCTAGTATGATTGAGAAGCTTAGGAGGAGCAAGGAGAAAGGGGCCAAGGAGGATGCATCTACACCTAAGGTATGATATGTGATGTATCCTCTGCAATTTGAAATTAATAGATCATTGGTTTTCCCATAAATATGTTTGTATCTTGTTTACAAATGTTTAGATATGGTCTCATGTTGCATAGATCAAAATAGATTTCGTAGATTTGGATTTCCTAACACTAGAAGAGCAAGTAGATCAGTAATTGTTTGTCCCATTGTGTGCAGGAAGCTGATTGTAGGACCTGGCACTGGATCTCAGGAGCTACATCAATTGGATACATGAGGACAACCGTCAATTGAAAGGTATGATCACCACCCCTCTCTATTAAAAGGAAATAAATCCACTTGGATCCAGGGAGAACCATTAGAAGTCTAGCTCCATTGTCTGTAGAGGATCAATAAGTGGATCCTAAGGAGATCTAACTTACCATAATGGTGATATTTCTTTGTAACAATGAGATATGTTTGTGTTTATAAGAGGTTTGCTACATTTGTTGATTTCATCAAAAAAGTTAGAGTACCGACATCGAACTAATGGAGAGACAGTGTGTTTTGAAGACTTCCCTATGGTTCTCTTGTCCACTTCATTTTCATAATATTAATCATTGAAGAGTGTTGAAGACATGGATGATAATCATGATGAATGGAATGATCACCAAGAATACGAAGAAGGTCATCCTCAAAATTTTCCTTGTTCATCCATTGTCACAGAACATGCACTTGAAAATTCAAAGGCTGACACAAAGCCTGCATTTGTTGAATCACTTATGCATCACGTGATTAACAACCTCTTGTAAATATTGCAGCTTGATCAAGCATGAAAGACTTGGCGTGTGAGGATAAAGATATGCTATTTTTTCTTCATCCTTTGACTACATTGGATGCCCAATTAGATGAATAATTTCTTAATAAGGAGTGTGAATGAGGTTCTAGAATTCAATTAAAATGATTCTCAAGCTTCTTTCGCTAAATTTGGTGAGAATAAAATACAAGCTAGTATGATAATTTATAAGGAAGCTAAAAGGTTCCCTGAAGTTGATAAATAAAATATTTTTATTTGTTTATTTTTTACTTGGAAGATTAATAATAATATGGTAGATCACTTAATACTCATGGATGTGATGATGACACATTGCCTATCTTGGATATTCATATTGATGTTGAATAGTATGAATATATTGAAGAATAATGGAGTCAAATTTTTAATTTGATTGACTCTTAATTATGCCATTGATCATTATTTTTATGATGGAGAAATGGATCATTTTATGGAGGTTGATCATTTTGGATTCTAATTAGTTGTTCTATGGATGATGATGAAAACTTTATTGTTGTTGTAAAACATATAATTCAAAAGCAAGAAGAACATGAAGCTATTACAATTACCAATTTAGAATTGGGAACATTTCAACACAACATATATTATTTAGAAGATTGTGAAGAGCAATATTCTTCCTCGCCTTGTTCAATAATGTGTCGAAGAAGAGGTATGTTGAGGCAGTAATGAATCATGATGATCATTGTGTAAGGCAGCAAGAGGATAGTATGTATGGAAATGATGAGATGGTGAAAACATGAAATGCTTCTCAATAGTTGAACATCTCATATAAATTGGTGAACTCTTCCTATTCTCTATCAATCTCTTCAATCAATGGTGAAGAATGGAAAGAACAAGAGTAGCAAAATTCAAAGCTTGATCTCTTGCAGCTTCCAAATATTGTATTTGATTTTTTATGGATGCAAGAGAATCTTCCAAATGGCATGGAATAGATATATGTCATTGATGCTTTCGAACAGTGGGAGTAACCATTTGAGGCAATCATGAACCAAACCTGCGATTGTATGGGTGGCTCTCATCTTCCTGGCATGAGCTATATGTGTCATGAGGTGTATGATCCTATCCATGCTTGAACGGATTATGTACGTAGAGATGTAGTACAATACGATCAAGGAGCTTTATTTTCACTTTTAAGAGGCATATTAAATTAGATATAAACCTATTCACTAATGATATTACTACTATCCTTGTCTTGGTTCATAGTAAAGCACAAGGATAGAGATCATATGTTGGATGAAAAAAAATGCTCAGATGGTTGGAGTAGTTATCTAACTTTACCTAGTTGTATGTCTTTCCTTGTTAGGAAGTCAAGGTTAGATGTATATTTAAATAAGTTCACTTTGAAGATGTTAGTTGTTTTTGTATTTCTATTTTTTTCTTGTATACCTTTGGCTCTACAAAGTATGCAAATAAATGTTCTAGAAGTGTGATGGCATAGTCATGTTTTTGTATAAATCTAAGTTAGAGCCATGGTGTATGCCTATCGTGAAAATCAAATCAAGCCATACCCATAAGAACCAAGAATGGTACAAGTGTCATGAAGTTTTTTGTGCATAAATAAGTGAAACTATAAGTTTGCAAGATAAGTCTAAAAATGAAAAATTAGCACACCTCTTTCTTTGAATTCCATAAGTGAAGATAAGAGATTCTAGAGTTATCACCACCCCATTAAGGGGTACTATTCCCCATACCGAGCTAGTTGTTGGCAACCAAATTTGTACCTTGTGTTTAGTATATAACTACAAACAATGTCGAATGATAAAGTCTTTTCCCTCAAAAATAGGACCAAGAAGAATTCATTTCCCTTCGACTTCACTAGGGCCAATGAATTTTGGGTCAAGATTGTTGAAGTTTGGGACATCAATGAGTTTTTTCCCTTGTAGGGTTGAATGAGAGAACTGGCAATGTCGACATCCAGGTTTGCACATAAATGAATGTTCATGGACCAATGCAAAAATCGCATATGTCTTATGGACCTCCATCTTTTCCCTATTAGCATTAATTCTTTTCCCTTTTTCCTTCTTTACTTTTCCTAAAAATTATCATCCTTAGTCCATTTTCCTCTTTTTCGTGTAGGCTCAATGAAAGAATTGGGGTCCATCGGAAGTGCCCAATACAAGCCTGTAGTAGTCTAGTATGCTAGCATATTTAACCTTCCAAAGGAAGGAGGCCTCACCCAAGACATGTATGACAATTATTGATTCATTAATATGTGAAGTATTGAAGATATAGTGGGTGTGTGTGATCCATTAGTTATCCTTTAATCACATTCATTCAAAATAGCATAACTTAATGCATGGATAGTAAAGACAACAACACACAATTCATTGAGATACATCACAAACACATATACATGAGTAGAAGATTCCTCCATTGTATTAGCAAATTAAACATTACATCACAAGTCATGCATAAAACTTACCTTGGAGCACAAGTCCAAACATCTCTTTATTCTCAACTAACAACTCTCGGGACTCTTAGAATTAACTTAGCCAAAATTATATTTACACAATGATCCTCATATATCTAGGCAACTTAGGTGGTTACAAAATATTCTAGAATATATTAGGGAATTTGTTGGTTGTAACCCACTCATACAAAATGATATGTGCCTTGAAAGACATGTAGAGGGTCTAAGAGATTGAGTGCAGAGGGTTTACAGTATGACTCCTTGGACTCCATGTACTCAAGCTTTTGTAGTTCTGCATACTCAAGCGTTTGCAACTTCACATTTTATTGTAGATTGTCATTTGTTGAACACTACTCTATGCTAGCACTTCTAGGAAACTAGGCCACAGAAACTTCCTAACCACACCTTCCAACTCATCCATAAGTTGGTTTCCACATCCTAGTATTCAAAAAGAGGCTCCAAATTGGGGAATTTTTTGATAGTTACATCCCTAAATTTGTTGAATTCTTTAGAAACATAACGTAAGTAGTGATAATTGCTTAGATTTTCTAGGTGCACTCTCCTATAAATACCTCCTTCAGGTCTTGCACAACCTGTATCGCCTATATTAGAGATTCCAACTCTACTTCTGCTTTTTGCTTCATTCTATTAATTGCCATAAACTAGGATTATGCCTTCCTTATGGGCTCCCTTCCTATGGCTTAGACAAGGAAGAGATTGTATGAGGTAGAAACATAAACCTATGGTTTAATTTGGTGTTTCACTTCGTACAGACCCACAAAATATGCTTGATATCTCCTTTCAATATACAACCCTTAATTCATAGGATCCATCAACAACCTCCCCCTTTTTTTACCCCAACCTTCTTGATTCTAAATGTTTAGCTACCTCAAGAATAATTGCAGAAAAAATTGTAAACCCAAACATTTCTCTCAAAACTTTTCTTGCTCTATCTATGTTGTCGTGTTGTCTACACCTAGTTGAAGAAAGCAATAGGATGGATACATAGAGGTAGCAATTGTGATTGTTTGGTAACAAATCAATCTTCCTCACCTTGGAATGATTTTTAGATGTTGACTCTAGGGTTCAAGTGATGTTGTAGCTATTATAATCCACCATTTGAACAAGCTTCATATATCCCTTTGATTGCCTCTCAACTAGCCAAAGGCTCCTCCAATACTAGCATGCTAATGATATCTCTTGATATGCACCACCTTGGTGGCTTATCCTACCCACAAGATAAATTCTCAATCTTCATATCCATCGTCTCTCTTTGTAGCACTTTTATAATGGTATTATCCTTGAGCTTGGCATTGCAACATTGAATTCTCTACAACTTTGGTTGGGGCAAACCTAGCCCAAACTCCTAGACACTTCCTCACACTTGCTTGTTGCACTAAGGGCCCTTGACCTTGTCTAATATAGCTTGTTTTTCCTTTGGATTAAGGCATCTTGGGGAAAGTAACATCCTAGCTATCAATATTTTGATCCTATCTAGCTAACATAACTACTTGATAGGTCGTCTTGTATCTAGTCACCATTACAAGACAATACATTCCATTTTATCATGGCTTTTTTACTATAATTATGACATGACTAGTTTGAGTGTGGCCTATGCAACATTAAAAGTATAATTTTTTTGTTCTAGCACCACCTACCCACAACTACATTAATGGTGACAAGAATCAACTCTTTCTATAAAAACCCAAGCATAGGTTTCAACACGTAGACTTCCCTCATAGATACTTGACTCGGTGTAGACACGCTCTCTGGTCTAAGGTCCATTAGCTCCATAGTTCCCTTAGTTCTCGTGACACCCATTCCATCTCATCCATAGATCCCAATTTCCCACCAACACCCTAACCATAGAGCTTTGCTCTAGTGGAGTACTATTACACTTGTGTAACTATGGATATGCTTTGTTGTTTTATTCTTAGACCTACAAAGCAACAAACAAACAAAATTAATGGTGAATCAAGTGTATTGGAATAAAAAATTGACTTGTTGAAATAAAATTGGTGGAAATGAATGTTGAAATTGAGTTCTACTATGGTACACTAACTCCCCCCCAAATAATTACAGTGGTTCTGTCAAGGTTGGGGTCACATATGGTTTTAGGCATGCGTCATTCACCCGTCATTTTTTTGGTTGGTCATTTAAATCCATGAATTGGACTGCACCCTCACCAATTATCTATGCAATTATGTAGGGTTCTTGTGAGTTCAACTCTCACAGCTTGACACGGCTAGACCATAGGTTGCTTATAGCAAATTGGCACTCTATGATAGTGAAACAAGATAACAAGGTACATGGCATAAATTGAACATAAGGTTGGATAGAAGATGCAAACAAGCCTATAGCATAAGGAAAACATAAGCATAACTAGGGAACTTGGATGTTGAAATGGGAAAAGAGCTTCTCTTTTTATAGAGAAAAAGGATAAGATGGAGAATTATTCAAGTTGGGAGAACTCACATAGATGAAAGAATCATGTCTCAATAGTCAAAAAGCTATTATCCACACTTAAAGACAAACAGAGGAATATTTAAAATGTTCCACCACATTTAATTAAAATAGTTCATATATTATTTTTGTCACATATGTCCACTTGAACAAAAATAGAAATTTTTGATAATGTTCCATTGATTCAACAACCATATGAAGAAAAGTCATGAATTTTTTTGTTATATATATCCATTTGAAGACAAATGGAGAAATATTAAGAGTGCTCCACTAATTCAACAACCATGAAGAAACATTAATAAATACTTTTGACATGGAGATTGTCTTGTTTTTCCACCCCTTTCCCCTCATGTTGATTCATATCCACGTTGTGTTCCTAGTAATCTTTACCATGTGTATATTTTATTGTATTATATATATTTTTATAATTTTGCAATATAATAATTTGACTTTTTAAATTAACATGTCAAACTAAAACAAATTTAAAATACACCACTATGTCTAAGTCTCATTATTTTCTCACTAGGCCTTGGTCTTGACCTTGACATTTGCATCATGATTTATTCTAACTTAACTCACATGGTTTAAAATACTAAAAAAAAACATTATTTATTTACATGATTAATTAGTTTTAAATACTTAAAAAAAAAAAAACATTATTTATTTAAATGATTAATTATATCTCATGGATCAAAACTAAGATATTACAATTGTTCTGAAATTTAAATGGGTCACATAGGATAAATCTCCTGATGATTTGAGTTGGCTTGGCACAAACACTAATAATCTCTCTAGCCAACCAATATTTGAGACCCCTGACACGCCAGCATCACAATTTCTACATGAATGAGTTGGACTAGAAATGACTAGCGTTATAGGCCGTGGCTCATCAAGGGAATATGCTAGGCATCCTCGTATATGAGGGTTAATGGTCAAGACATTCTCTGTTTTAAATTGTTGACAATAGCCATGATTTATGTATCAACCTTTAGGGTTTAGCCTTCAAACATTTGTTTAATTGCTATTTCAAATTTTATATTATGATAATTCAAACATTTGTTTAATTGCTATTTCAATTTTATATTATCATATTTCATGAAATGAATTGATGGATAAAGTGTGATTTTTATAAAATTTTGTGAATTGGAAATGTTCGTTTTAATTTTTCTGCACATTTTTTCATATATTTTTAGGTTTTTTCTCTTTGTTGATTTTTCAAGCCTAGTTTTGCATTTGGCTTAGGATCATATGCCAAATAAATCCCCATATCCATGGGGAAAACTAAAAACTTTATATTTTCCTCATAGGAGGATCAAACATATATATATTTCTGAATAACACTTTGCAAGATTCTGCCATTTTCCTTGGAATATCCAAATGGAGGATGGTGTCAACCACTAGCTACAAGAGTGGTTAGTAACCTTAAGGGACTTCACTGCATTTGAACTTGTGACTTATGGCCTCACCATTATATGCATTTGGCAAATGAGCTAACCTTCGTGCTATCAAACATACATACACACAGAGAGGTTTACTATTAGTCCAAGCGATTAGCTCAACTAATTGGCGTGGATGTTATTGAGCATTTGACTAATTTCGTGCCAGTGGGTACCTACTGTACCTGATCCAAATCCCACTAGATTAGGCACACTAGTCTATATTTGACAGATTTACTAAGTATACCATCCACTAATTTGGAGAGAGCATCCCTTCGGTTTCCCATTTCCCACAAGGTTCTATGAAACATATTATATAGAGAGAATTTCAATGAATAGCAATTATAGAAGAGAAATATGCAAATAAGGATTCCTTCATAATCCATCCATGAGATGCCATAGCATATAGCAGATATCAAGAATGTGCCTCATAATTTCAATAGGATGAGTGTAAGATCTACTTCATCCTCGAGAAACATTTCCGCAGTAGGTTAGTGTTTAACCAGCAAAATATGTTCCACTGAACATAAAGCTAAAGCGGAGATTTTTAGATTAAATGAAAAACATCATTAAATTTCAGACGAAGCGGAGCCCCCTTTTGTATGTGTGCTATCCAGTATTTTTGGAACAAATCTCTTGCTGAAGCGAAGAGTCCCTTTTTATTGCATGCAATCTCCGCAGTGTTGTGCTTCGTGACAACCCAGTATCATCAAACTCTCACAAAACCTTCACATAATAGATAGCGGAAGCACAAGATTTATGTAATCTTTGGAATGAGGTAATTAACGGGTATGGAGTGAACATATTATATCCCTGTTAATAGTCTATTTGGCTCCAATGCTTTTAAGCAAGTTTCCGTGCATGTTTTCTTATAAAAAATATTGTTTCGACATTGCACAGCATTTTTTGCAAATTACAGGCATATTCAAAAGTTGCAGAAACATTCAAACATGAGTACATCCTCATCTATAAATAACTGCAAAAAGGATGGCGTGAACTTGCTGCATCTATTTCTGAAAACTCCACCAGAACTAGTTGGTACACAGGAATCTGCCCGAGCAACCAATATTGTAAAGCTGCAACAACCTTTTGACCGCCTGATTCAACTTTAAGAATCAGCTGAGAACCAATCTTTTCATACTATGATGCCAACTGAAAACCATCAAAGAACCAATTCCGTTGAGAGTTTCCAACTCGTCTTTGATCAGAATAAGAGGACAACAATAGACTGCGTGACTCTTCAAATGACTTTTACAGTTCGTAGAGACTTCGTTGCAATCATCTGGGAAGTCCAAAATGGGGATTCCATCAAAGAAATCTCATGGATTTTTCTGTCTTCAGGCAACGAATAACCAAGGATATCTGGGGCATGTTCCCAAAACAAGTCCAAGCATAGGACAAAAGTACAAGGCTTCTTCACAAAAGCAATCCCAATAGTTGTTCCTAGGAATATCATGAGACCCACTTGGGTCCTCTCCTTGATTAAATACATGGATCAAACTTATGCTCCCAAGCTATGGCAACTCTCCGAGACGAAGATCATGTAGATAATCAAAGTGTGTGCAAGCAGTGGAAAGAAAATCATGTTAGTGTTATATTAGTGACAACCAACTATTGTTAGTGGTTAGCTTATTTAGGCATCCTAAACTGCCCAAACAGTTATCGTTTGCTGGGCCTCTTCCGATTGTTACATATAGCAGGCATCCTCTTGTATTGTATAATAACAGATATACAATCTATTTTTTCTATTGCCATTTTGTTCTATGTCTAGGCTCATTTATGATCCAGGTTAGACCCAGAATTCTACATGGTATCAGAGCAGGCACTTCCTGCCCTGCTTGCTTGTGTGTGAGCATATTCAGCTCTATTTGCTTCACTGCCTGATTTTTCTGGATGGAGATCACACTGGTATTGGCCATCCATTTGGCCCTCTTTGCACCCCAAGATGCATACATCGAGTTCAATGACTCCACGGTTGTGGTGAGTTTGTCTTCCTGAGAAAGTGCACTCAACTATTTGGCTATTAGACTCTTTATGATTTGTTGTTGTGTTGTTTGCAACTTGATTATGGTGGAGTTAGTTGATGGCCTTGTAGGATCCAGATTTGCAATTTTTTTGAGCTCTGGTTGACGTTGTCTGCCTCCGTTTAGTACCCTCTGTTGAGTGCTTCCTTTTGAATCAGTTTTTTGGTGATTTTGAGTCTTCCATTAGATCATGGTTTTGATACGAGGAGGAGATTGATCTTCTAAAATTGTTGTTGAGTAATTCATCCTTGTAAACAAATCTAGATCTGTCCCTGCTCGTCCCTGTTATCAATTTACTGGATATTGATCAGTGCAATCAGTAGTTGCATTTCTTGTTTGGGTCAATACAACAATCTCCCCATCTCTTTATGCAACTCCTCCAGTTTCTTGAAGCAGCAATGCAATCAAAAGATTGGTGGCAATGATCATGGTTTTCTATGGATTGTTTCTCTCACATGGAGATCATGCCTCGTGCAGTTTTGTGGAAAAATATTCCTTGTTACAGATCTTTGAGCCCTCCTCCTTGTTGTGGATCAAGGTATTAAACTACGGTGGCCTCTCTTGCCTCCTCTACTGGACACAAGTACACACTCTCTCTCCGTTGGCGTGCCTGGGCTTGCACCGTGGGCAGATGAGAATTGAGCTAGTTGAATGCTGAGTTTGGCAGTGGGTGAGAATTGTCTCAAATTGGATTGCACTCTCTCATTGGACCAGCAACACATTAGTTTGCTGATGCGTGGATATGCTGAGGATGCAGATCAGATATGAGGATTGGGTTGTGTTTTGATCTACTGCTGGAGTATGCAGATTGAGTTCACAATCTTCAGGCGTAAAAAATATTCTTGCTTTATTGAACAAAACTACTTGTTCAACCTGCGTGTCACCATCAGAAATATGTGGCCTGTGTCTTAAATGTTGAGTGGCCAGCTGTAATATTCCTTTATGCACTGTTGGGATCGACATTGCTGTTGGATGTTTTGGATTTGAATGTGAAGGGGTTTGTGTTTTTGGAGGTTCATGACATAATTGTTTGCCAATTTATAGTATTTTGATGGTTATCGGCAGTGTTTTTTCCATAACTGTTCAATGAAGCCTCCATTTTTTGTCTTGTTTGAGGCATTGAGTAAAGTATCCCACTCTCTTCCAACGGTTGGTTGTGTGCCACATTTGATGCCTTTTTAAGAGTCTTGTTTTTTTCTCACAAGCTGGATAAATTAAGAGAATTGATTCCTCACTTGTACATGGGTACCTATCATGGCCTTGTTTGCCGAGACCCATATCAAGGATTGTTATCCATGATGACCTTTATTTTTGTAACCTCCTTTTTAGCACCTCGAGTAGTGGATTTTGGGCCACTCGTGCAAATATTCTTAGAGTGTCACCAGGCGTTTACCTCCATGACCAACCTTGTTTTGCAGGCCTTGAAACTAACCACATTGGAGTGTTTCTTGGATGGTTGTTCAGCATTGTCATCACCTTCAACTAGTACCTCCATACTTCTATCATCATCTACGACCACCTAGTTCAACATTGTGGGGGATGGTGTGTAATGCTTCCTCGAGTGATTCTTTATGCTTCACCATTTTGTTCAACATCAACTATTTTTAAGGGTGAGCCTCGTATCGAGCACTGATTCCTATTTTGACTCAGTAGTTTGCAGCGGCTAGCGACCCATGCACTTCGGCAAGATGGATTGGCATCATTTTATGATGTTTTTGTCGATTATACATGAGTACTTGATCAGGCTTTTTGAGTTGGGACTCATTTCAAAGGATCAGTCTCTTTGCTTGAGAAGTTTGAAATTTGTTGTTTGAATTTCTACATGGATCTTTGATGGCATTGACAGCTTGGGGTTACATGGCCCTCTTTAGAGTTTTTCCATACTTCCTGTTTGGACCTTTCAACGGCTGCAAACCTCATTGCTCATTTGATGGTTGATGGTGATTGCTTTTGTTCAAAGCCTTAGTTTTGGTTCTTCACCAGCACCTATTTTTCTGAAACATTTATGTGGTGGTTGTCCATGTTTTCCATTCTTGTGCCTTAGCAACCAAACCTCTTTTGCTTCATAATTCAACCAAGTTCATTGATGTTACTTAGCTCTCCTCTTCAAAGTTTTGGTCAGACCTCCTTATTGGAGCTTTCAGCCTCCATAGGTTTCTTGCTCTTGCCATTCAATGCATCATTGTGAGATCTTCAGTTTCAATTCCAATGCCTTTTTTCAACACTAGAATTTTTCTCTCTTTTGGAGAGGGGTTTTTTTCCTATGGTTTTTCCTCATTTTCTCTGCTAATGAGAGTTTGTACTTGGGTACCTTAGTAGGCCTAGTTGTCCAGACCCATTTGTCTTCTTTGTTAATGTTAAAATTAAGCAGTTGCAAGAGCCAGTCTCCGGGAGGATGGCAAAGACCCTACTGAGATCTAGGGCCCCTGGTACACTCCTAGGGTTCTTCGTCTGGGACCAAGTAGTTAGAGCCATGGAAAAAGACCCTAGTGAGGGCCCCCATTGTATTGTTGGGGTTCTTGGTCAAGGACCAAGCAGTTTGATGATGTAAGTCCCTAGATGTGTTCTAGGGCCCCTGGATGTGTTCCAGGGAATCCTTGCTCGTGCTTGGATTGATCCTTGGTTGTGTACCTTGGTGGATAAGACCCTAGTGGTGATCTAGGGCCCCCATATGTGTTCTAGGGTATCCTGGTCTGGGACTGGACAGTTTCTTGGTTACCAAGCAGAGATGATGTGTGATCTTCTTCTCTCCCACGATGGTCCATGAGACCTAGGCACAGTTAAGAAGAAGGACATGATCACTTCATTGACCTTCCTCTTATGTTGGGATGATAAAAGCTTATCAGTTATCATGAGACTTATGTGGACATCTTGCCATTGAAAAAGAACCCCCCTTTGACTTTGTCTTGTTATTAATGTTTATGTATTTTTGGTCTTTGCTAGCCACCTTGACTTGTTGAATTTCTAATTAATATTTTATGAATTAAAATATTAATTATTTAAATTGTTTATTTTTATTAGGGTTTATTCTAACCCTAAAGATAGGGTTAAATTAGTTAACTCTAAGCTACTACCTAAACTAAAAAAGGAAACCTCTCCCCCTCACTCACACACTCATCATTCTTCCTCCTATCTCTCACTTGGTCTGATTTTTGCTGTGGCCTCTCCTTGTTTCAGTTTGGTGTTTTTGTTGCAACCTCCTTGGACATATTTTTTGGGAGCGGCCTCCTTGGACAGTCCTCTTGTTGAGGTGTGGCCTCCTTAAGACTGTCTCTCTTGCTGGTATAGGGTATGGACTCCTCCTTGGGTAGTCCTCTTGATGTGTGTTGTGGTGCGGCCTCCTTGGACAATCCTCTTGTTGAGGTGCGGCCTCCTTGGGACTGTCTCTCTTATTGGTTTGGGGGTACGGCTCTCTCCTGGTTGATCTTCTTGCTGGTATAGTGGTGCAGCCTCCTTAGGACTGTCTCTCTTGTTGGTTTGGGGGTACAGCTCTCTCCCGGTTGATCTTCTTATTGGTATAGTGGTGCGGCCTCCTTGGGACCATCTCTTGTTGGTTTGGGGGTACGACTCTCTCCTGGTTGATCTTCTTGCTGGTATAGTGGTGCGGCCTCCTTGGGACTGTCTCTCTTGCTGGTTTGGAGGTACGACTCTCTCCTGGTTGATCTTCTTGCTGGTATAGTGGTGCGGCCCTCCTTTTGGAGCAGTTCTTTGTTGGGTTTTAGCTGCGGCCTCTTCCTCTCCTCCCTTCCAGTCTGCCACCACCTCCTTGTTGTTTTTGCTGCCACCCTTATGTTTCCATTTGCCTCATTTCTAGTGCCACATAGTTGTTGTCACCTAGTTACAGCCTTCACCACTCAAATCTGGGATTGTTGAGGCAGCCCTAATTTATGCCACCTATTTTGTTGTAACAGTCCCTTCTTGGACATTTTTTGTTAAGGGTTGTTAGTGGTTTTCTTTCAGCCTCTAGATTGGTCATTGGGATTTTTTATTTCAGCCCTATACTTGATGCTTAGTATGCTGATTAGTTTTTTGAGATCTACCTAAAGTTCTTCTTGGCAAAACTGTTCACAAAAGATCATGATGAGATCTACCCTTGAGGGTTTGATCCATGACCATTTGAGTTTTTTCTCAGCATACAGAAAAGAGAATAACAACAAGCACATTAGGTAAATTTGTTTTTTGTTTTTGCTAAGGTAATGTTCAGATCTATTCCTTGTTTTTGCTAATGTTCAGATCTATTTTCTTTAATAATGTTCAGATCCATTGTTTTATTTCTGTTATTTGTATACATCAGAAATTTTTGAATATATTGTTGATCTAAAACTACTGTAGTAAATAAAATTTTAAAAGGATATTTTTGTTTCTAGTTTGCCCTTAAATTTCTAACATGGTGTCAGAGCTTAGGGCATGAAAAGAGCTCAATTGTGACATACTTTTTGTTAGCTTTTTAGCTCGGGAGGTACTCCACATGTTTTGTCTTGAATGCGGATGTTACCTTAATGTTTACACTACCAGGCACTTAACTTTGTAATAGTTTTTATAAAGTTGTTTTAAGTGGTTCTTTTATTAAAGTGACTTCTTAATAAAGTGTACCTTCTATGTTTAAAGTGACTTTATTTTCATAAAGCACTTATGTAATAAAGTGAAAATCACTTTAACTTAAATGAGACATTTTGGAGGGAATGGATCATGACCCTTGATCTTGAAAAAGGCAAGATCTAATCTTGGCCTTTGGATCTAGGTGAAAAGACACTTTGGGGGGGAAATGTCATTTTCAGATTATAAAAGAATGCATTGGGTAGTGTGCAAAACAAGTTCAGAAGACACCGAGAAGACGAGAGGAGTTGAGTTAGAGAGATCTTCCGAGTAAGCTTGAGAGAGGAAAGTGAGCAACACAGACGACACATTTTCCAAGGAAGGAGGGCACAAATCCCAAGAAAAATTTCCAGTGAGTTTTTGGCCGAAATATTTTTTTTCTGCTGTGGGAGGTCGTACTGTATGGATCCATACAGTTCGTACAAGTCCGTACAGTCGTACGGATTTGGCACAAAAATCGAGGCATTTCGGGCACGATTTTCAAGGCGGATTTCAATTTTTTTGTGGTTGTTTCTAGGTCGTACGAAAGAGTCCGTACAGCTGACTATGGGCACGGAAAATGAGGTATAGAGGAAGTCGTACAGTAGTATGGTTTTGGCACGAAAAACGAGGCAGATTTATGTGGAACAGATTTGGTGTTGTGAGGTATTTTCCTTGGCTAGAAATGTTATTTTGTTGTTGATATGTGCTTTCCTGAAGCTGAATAATAGATCTCTCTCGTTGGGTTTCCCCACATTAGGGTTTTCCTTGGCATTTGCCTAAATTTTTGTGTGTTATGGGTTGTTGTCCACTGTGCTATTTCCGTTGCTATTTGGCTGAGCAATGTGTATTTTTGCTTATGGAAATTTCTAAATGTGAGTTTATGCATTTCTAAAATTTATGAAGACAGTTATCTCTAGGTTGCTAAGTGTTTGACAGAATATTAGCTTGCTGATTTTTGTCATTAAAAATCTACACTTTTGAGCCTGTGTAGATCCACACCTAAGGGTTTGTTTTGCAGATCAACAGTAAGCTTGTTTTATATCAGATCTTGTTTTAGTATGGCTTCATCTTCAGTCAAAGCAAAAGATAGGCTTGAAGGGGCTTCAAACTTCAATGCCTGGAAGGCTAGGGTTTTTAATATCCTAGAAGGAGGTGACTTGGATGAGCTGGTTATGAGGGTAATGGAAGAACCTACTTCAAATGCAGGAAGAGCAGCCTATAAGAAGAGGCAGGCCAAAGCCAAGAGGGTCATTTTTGACTCAGTTAAAGACAGCATGATGCCTCTTATTGCTCATCTAAGGACAGCTAAGGAATGCTTTGATGCCCTAGCAAATCTATATGAAAATAAGGCCCCAACTCAGAAGAGGATTTTGAAGAAACAACTATGTACATTAAAGATGGAAAAGGATGAAACTATCTCTGCCTTCTTTTCCAAAATTTCCCAAACAAGAGATCAGCTTGCAGCAATTGGAGTTGCAGTGGATGGTGATGACCTTGTACAAACAGCAGTAGATGGTATTCCTGACTCATGGGAGACATTTATCTCATCAGTCAATGGAAGAGAAGTTCAACCCAACTTCGAGAGATTATGGCATGATTGCCTGGAAGAAGAGGGTAGACTCAAAAGCAGAAATGAAACCTCAACGGTGAAAGACCATGCTCTTTCAATCAATGCCAAGAAGTGGAAGAGGTCTTCTCAGCACAAAGGCAAAGGTAAGAAACCCCAAAGTAAGCACTCTCACTTTCACTCTCATTTGTCTAAAATAAGATGCTTTAACTGTAAAAGGCTAGGTCATTATGCAAAAGACTGCAAGAACACTCCATAGTAGAAACGGAGAGGTAGGTTCCTAGCTTCAGTTGCAACTGAGGAAGAAGAGTCTCAAAGAAGGAGAACCAGAGCTGCTACTAAAGAACAAGAACAGCGTTGAAAAAGTTATCTTGTTTCAGCTCTCTCCGGTATTGTCACCAAATCAGAAGAAGTTTGGTTAGTGGACAGTGGGGCCTCCAAGCACATGACAGGCTTCAAACAGAACCTTGTGAACTATCGAGATAAGAAGTTCAATGTGAAGGTAGAATTGGGTGATGATGGCACCTATGCCATCAAAGGATTTGGATCAACATCTTTCCAGCTTCAGTTAAGTAATGTATTTCATATTGAAGGAATTCTTTATGTTCCTGGATTAAAGAAAAATCTTATCTCAGTTGCAGTTCTAGAAAGTAAAGGGTACTCAGTAGCCTTCTCCAAAGGAAAGGCTCTTATGTGGCCTTTGGAGAAGGCTCTTATGTGGCCCTCGAATGAAAGTATGAGCTCAGCCATGACAATCAGAGATCAAGAAGGTGGACTTTACAAAGTCAATGGTCAAGTTATTCAAGCTTTAGCTCATGAGATGATCAACCCTTGCGAACTATGGCACAAAAGGTTTGGACATCTCAACTATAATTCTCTCCCAAGTTTGCAAGAGATGGTAACAGGTATGCTAGTTTTTCCTTTTGAGCATGATAGTATTTGTAGAGGTTGTGCTCTTCGTAAAAATACAAAGAAAGCTTACCCTCACAGTAATAGAAAAACTATTGGTATATTAGATCTTATTCATTCTAATCTTTGTGAACCTATGACTGCTTCGTCCATGAATGGTTGTCTTTAATATATCATTTTTATTGATTGTTCTTGTAAAACTTGGATTTATTTTCTGAAAACTAAAGATGAATCTTTTAGTAAATTTCAGGATTTTAAGAATCTTGTTGAGAATCAGAAAGGTAGACATATCCATATTTTCATAACAGACAATGGAAAAGAGTTTGACTCCGACAAGTATGACGATCTTTGTCGGGCTTCTAGGATTAAGAGGGAGTTGATCGTGCCTTATAACCCTCAACATAATGGGGTTGCAGAAAGAAAGAACGGGATAATTTGTGAAGCAGCTAGAGCCATGATGTATGATCAGAATCTTTTGTTGTCTCTTTGGGCCGGAGCTGCAAGCATTGCAGTCTATATTCAGAACAGGTGTCATCATAAAGCCCTGGAAGAGAAAACTACAGAAGAAGCCTTCAGTTGACCATTTGAGAATTTTTGGTAGTCCTGTCTACATTCATGTACCAAAAGAAAAGAGGACTAAGTTAGAGCCCCCTGGAAAGAAAGGCACTTTTGTGGGTTACAGTGAAACCTCAAAAGCATATCGAATCTATGTACCAAGGCAAAATTTCATAGAGGTCAGTAGAGATGTGACCTTCCATGAGGAAGCAGCCTTTCGTTGTTCCATAGAACTTCCATGTGATACAAAGGAGCAGGAAGCTCCATCTCCAGAACCTTCAAATTCACCACTTTCGGATGAGCAGAGGGAGGAGGCCAGAGAGCCTTCAGTGGATCCCATAAGGGATTCTGTTGAGTTTCCCCTAGAGAAACCTCCTGTCAAAAAAGGAAGCCAGCTTGGTGTCGTGAAACTTTAAAAGAAGCAGAAAAGCATGCAGCACCTAAAGGTACCTTCAAAGAAAGCAAGAAACCAGATAAATACTCAGGTTTGATAGCTCAGTTGAATCTTGTGATTGACTCTAAACCTTCCACTTTTGATGAGGTTGCCAAACATAAAGTGTGGAAGGATGCCATGATAGAAGAGTCCGAGTCAACATTGAAGAATGTTGTATGGGAAGTGGTCCCAAGACCTCAAAGCAAATCAGTAGTAACCTCTAAATGGATTTACAAAATTAAGCATGCAACAGATGGGAGTGTTGAAAAATTCAAAGCTAGATTTGTGGCTCGTGTCTTCTCTCAAAAAGAAGGAATTGATTATGACGAGATCTTTGCTCCTGTTGCCAGGTATACCTCTATCAAAATCACCATCTCTCTTGCTTCAGTTTTTTATTGGAAACTTCACCAAATGGATGTTAAGACTGCCTTTCTTAATGGAGGTTTATATCGAGCAGTCTGAGGGTTTCGTGATCCATGGGAAAGAATCCCATGTCTACAAACTCAAGAAAGCCTTGTATGGATTGAAACAAGCTCCGAGAGCTTGGTATGGAAGAATTGACAGTTTTCTTCAAAGTCTTGGGTTCTCCAAGAGTATAGTAGATCCTAATCTTTATATAAAGATTGTGAAGAATCATCCTATTATCTCGGTTTTATATGTGGATGATTTGTTCCTTACTGGAGAGGAACATCTGATAGCTCAAACTAAGAGGGAGTTATCAGTAGAATTTGAAATGAAGGCCTTGGGTCTTATGCATTACTTTCTTGGCTTAGAGGTGTGGTAGAAACCTGGTGAGATCTTTCT
>ML831307.1:51145-93975 GCA_009831015.1 Picea engelmannii
TAGCCTTGCATAATCAATAAATACAAGATATTTCTATTTTACTTTTCAAAGCTGTAGAAAGTTGGCCACTAATCTAAATATGATTGATTATTGAATGTTGTGTAGCACAGAAGGTTGAGAGTGGTTTAGTCGAATGGTTGGGATGTAGGTCTCGCACTCTCCCCACCTGAGTTCAAATCCTCGTTGAGACTTTGGTCGATTGTGATAAGGCTAGAAGGGCAGATGTCCCCCATAATTGGGACCCCCTCGTAGGTGTATCTTTGGAGGTCTCGACCTTTGCTAAGTCATAAGTTATATGCTATGTGTCATAGATCAAACCTACCAATTATTGATTGACATGGTTAAAAAATAATAATAAGTTATCTGCTAGGTGTTGGCTTGCGGGTTGTTGGCACTAACCTAGGGGTTATAATGACAACCAACTGGATTTGAACCTAAACCTTGCCCAAATGATCTTCACCAGTATATATATATATATATATATATATATATATATATATATATATATATAACACAAACTTTACACATACACTTTAAAAAAAAAATGCATATTTATATTTATAGATTATATCTAATTTTCAATTTATAAGATTTGTTGAATTTAAATATAAAATATAACAAACTGGAAATAAAAACTAACTTCTATATTCATAATCTCTATTACAACCAATTGGAAAATAAGTTACATGGTTTAAATTTTTAAAATGCAATCAAACTCTACTAAAGTACAGCTGAACATTGTTCTTATTACATTATTTATAGTTAACATCATCCTTATACTTGAATAATAGTTAATATTATCTATATACTTGATAATTACCCATAAATTAAATTAGTTAAGATCATCTTTATACTTGATAATTACCCATCAGTTAAATTAGTTAACATCATCTTTATACTTAATAATTACCCATAAATTAAATTAGTTGACATCATATATACTTATTAATTACCTATAATCTTTATACTTGATAATTACCCATCAGTTAAATTAGTTAACATCATCTTTATACTTAATAATTACCCATAAATTAAATTAGTTGACATCATCTTTATACTTAATAATTACCCATAAATTAAATTAGTTGACATCATATATACTTATTAATTACCTATAAGGTAAGTTAGTTAACATCATCTTTATACTTAATAAAGACCCATAAGTTAAATTAGTCATCTAGAATTGGAAAAACATGGTGTCATTTGATAACTTGAGACCAATGATTGGCACTGAGAAACATAGGGTGATTTGCTTGGATAGACACCACACAACACCACACAGTAGTTGATAAACTTAAGACCAAAAAACATCTTCGATAGGAGAGTCAATGGTTTGAATTTATGAACTATTATATTATTTTGGTTTTTTAAAATACACATACTCTACACCGCACATTAGTTGATAATTTGAGACCAAAAAAACATTTTCGATAAGAGTCAATGGTTTGAACTTAATAGAATATTATATTAATCTTGTTTTGAAAAAATGGTTTGAAATTAATAGAATATTATATTAATCTTGTTTTGAAAAAATGGTTTGAAATTAATAGAATATTATATTAATCTTGTTTTAAAAAAATGGTTTGAACTTAATAGACTATATATATATATATATATATATATATATATATATATATATATATATATATATATATATATATATGAGATTATATTATCTCTATCGAGATAAATGAAATTTTGTAAATCCCTTAGAATCCACCTTTGTTGTACATGTTTACTAAGAAATGATTACTATATTTCTACATTAGCAGGGATAATAAAGAAGATATATGTAACATTATATAATAATATATGGAGAGTTGTTAATATCATACTAAATTAATGTTATTATTATTTAATCATCTTAAATGATATTTGTGCGTCTTAATATTTTTAAATTAATTTTATTATAGTTATTAAATAAGAAGATATATCTACCCTATACAAGCTTGAGAGACATGTTATGACAAGTCTAAGGTTTTCATGGTCCACGTAAACATTGAAGAATCAAAACCAAAAGTGATTAGGGTTTCCATTAGCACCCGTTATGGAGGAGGTGTATTCACATAGTGGGAAGAAGGCATTTGTGTCATGGACGAGAATAGAACCTCCAACAATGTGGCAAAATGTTGGAGAAATTGGAGCATTAGCCAATCATTAGGCCAAAGGTGGACTTAAAGGTTGCTTTCATCCTCGACACAGTGGAGACCAGTCAATGGCCATTGTTTTCTTCACACAAGCATGTACTGGGGTTTACATAGGGTGCAAACCGATGATGAGAAGGAAGCCACTAGGTTGTAGACATAGCATTTGTGTTGAGCATGGAGGAAGAATGTATGGATTATTTGTATGGCTTGCTAGAAGGTCAACAGATTTGGACAAACCCACCTTTCATCTCATCTTGCAACTCGTTGGATTCAAGGAGGATGTTTCACTTGGGGTCACACCTATTGGAGGAGGAAACAATGGCTATCATTGGTGAGTTGGCTCATGCGTTATCTAACCAGGGTTCCAAGGTGGAGGATTAGACGAAGGAGGGGTTTATGGGACTAGTTAATGACTCTTCCAAGGCTCTTCAATTCAAGTAGGTACACTACTTGCAAAGCACATTGGAATATATCACGTAGATCCTCAACAGTTAAACCTTAGGATAGACAAGGACATGGCTTTAACTCGACCTCATGATGGCCTTGGTACTACTTTTATTTTAATTGATTCTTACAAATATTTTGAACTCCCTTACTATAGCTTAGTCGGAAGAAAAGAAGTTCAAATGGAGATAGGGTTTATTGGAAATTTTCTTGAACATAAACATTTGAGTGGCTTCTCAACCACTTATGTAAGGGGTTTAGGGTCATAGATTTTGGAAGGTGAGAGGAAACGAGAAACATGCAAGTGATCCAGGTGGATATCGGTGGCCACCCACCTTTTTCGACTAGCTCAAAACAACTTTCTGGCAATTTTGGCAATTTACTATTTTTAGCAGTTTTTAACTTTCGGGGCCATTTTGAGGGCCCAAATGAAGGTTTTTCGAGATCAAGGTTCTCAATGATAGGAGAAGGCATGATTGAGCCCCCAAAATGAATCTCCTCGACAATACCTTTCCAACGAGCTATCACACGCCTAAAACGGAGATCATATGTGAAAGTTACGACCCCGGGAAGTTGATGTACTCACTTACCCAAACGGGGCCCACATGACTTTTGGCGCTTCATCTCCTAGGGTTAGGTTTTTGGATGTCTAAGGTTTTTGGCATTCCTGTTTATTGTAAAAAGGCCTTCAGAGCCTCATTATAACCATCTTCTTGCGAATGCGAGTAGCCGTCACATCTCTTCTCAGAGATAAGCTGCCACCATTATAGTGAGTCTTGCACTCTGTATTTTTACAGTCTCTGTACATTTCTTTCATTAATAGAAATCGTGTATTGTTGTATCTCTGTGTTTATGGTTGCATCTCTGATATATTTCTGTTATATTATTGAATATCTGCGATATCTCTGTGAATTTCTTTATTATATCTCCGATCTCATTTCGTGCCGAAAATAATCTGGATCAGTGGTATCAGGGCAGATTGCTCTTGATCGTTTTTTCAGTGCATGTCCCCGACGAGGTCCGAGTATAGCAAGTTCGGTCTCGAGCTTGTCTCTCTTGAAGACAATCGCTCTCGCACACCCAAGAAACCCTCAATGGCGGTGTTGTAACAGATATTGAAAATTTCTTATTTAACTCGGGCACTTTTTGCCCAAATCGTCTCCAAGCTAAATCCCTGCATTATGAGCGGGATCCTTCTGCAGATTGGCAGGCATGATGGATATCAGTATTTCGAATCTCGAAGCTGCTGGTCGCGCGATTCAAAGACCCCCCTCCTTGTTGCATAAGAATTACAAAAGATATGAGGCTTAAGTTACCTTCCAGTTATGATCCTTGTGGTGAAGTATATGAAGCCATCTATTTCAACAAAGCCGATGTGCAGAAAACCTTGCAGGCAAATACTTCGCACCTGTGTTTCCATTGCAATATATCCTTAAATACATTACAGGAGGCACGATCTATGGGTGTTGTGTGGAATTGCACTCTACAGACCCGCAGATCATACTTGTAGATATGGCGAATCTTATGATCGTGGAAATATGAATAATTTGCCTCCAATCACAGCCTATTATGTTTCTATTTCTATTTAACCACCAGATGAATAGACATGATAATATAATTCCATATATCATATCAGGTTTTTATGTTTGAATTTTACGAAGTTCTTTGAAGATGATGAAAATCAAGATGTTGATGTCGAAGCTATCGATCACGATATTTGCCTTTGCATTGATTGGAGGTGCTGCTGGTCAGCCAATTGGAGGAGGTCCTACCGTTTGAGTGTTGTCGTGCGAGATGCGAATAATGCATGCAAAGGACCCCTGATGGTGCAAGCCACTGTCGGCAACCAGACCTTTAAGGTACCCTACGAATCCAAGGGCACCAGAGGCTTCAAGAAAGTCGAGTTCACGTTCACAACAAATTTCCCAACTACTCGCATCGCGTTCAAGAGTTTGTCTTCCATCGAGAAGAGTGATAACTCCGGTAATCTATGCGGTCCAGTGGTGGACCAGGTTCAAGTGTTGGCTCTGTAAATTTTAGATATCTCACAAACTATGCTGCTGTAAATTTTAGATATCTCACAGACTATGTTGTTATAGATAGTATACTGCTATGCGATAGATCTGATCAGGATCTCGGTGTTGCTGTGAGATGTTATGATCCTTTTTTCCATCACAGTCCACCGAATTCAAGCTCACGTTTTTGTATCTAGGCATAAGGTTTCTGGAATAATAGTTTCTGGAATAATAGCGAGCATTCACTGATCTAGAATGCCCTTGGGCTTACCATAAACGAAAAATAGAGTGCTTGGTATAACAGCCGGTAGGTGGGAGGATGGACCATTGGTTATGAGAGGCTTAGGTTAGTGACGGTTCAAAGAGCTATCAGAACACCTGGCAATCACAGAATTCCAGAAGACATAATCCACGTGAAGCGCACCATCTGTTTGAGCATAGACAGTGTTAAGTATAACGGATACCATTTCCAGAATTGGTTTTATCAGTCGAACTGTCAGAGTCATGAATCGATCGCCTCAACATGCACAGGTGTTTAGTGAACCTCTCCGAAATGCCAATCTTCGCAGGGAAGCCATCGTGTACATTCCCGAATCTGAAAATGCCAACAAGGAGATCCATTTGCTTGGGTGCTGCCGTAGATGGAATTTGTTATGTAATTGGAGGGTATAACCTTGGTAAATGAAAAGCAGTTGTTTCTCATTAGTGGCAGGGCCACATTTATATATGAGCTCTATATGGCCCCAAGACAAATACATGGCGCGATACCAAAGAGGACCTGCCTCTAATTCCTCCGCTCGCTTTTTGATAGCAATTTCGGCGCCTTCGTCGCCTCGGCCTTCTACAGTATTCGGTTTCTCCTCGACAGGCTTCATGGTTTCTTGAGGGATTACCAAATTGTCGGGACGAGGTCCGAACTGAACTTCATCAGAATCCAACCTCCCCGATTATTCTTGTCTGCCATATTCGGCCTCTTGACTCACATCGGATCTCCGTATATTATCTGGAGCTACAACATCATAGAACGATTCTCTGGTGGTAGCGAACTCGGGACCTTTTTCAATGGGGGTTTCGATGGTTTGTTCAACCTTTGGAGGTGCCTGCATAATTCCTTTCTGAGAGACTAGAGACGTAAAATCATCTGCATTGTGAGCTGGATGGGCCGTGAAATCTTCCTCCTGCCCTTGTGCTATGTCAGAAGACTCTTGCTGTGGTGCATGATCGGGTGCCTGGGCATTATCTCTCAGTTGTGCATTTTCATGGTCTTTTTTCGTCGATTTGTTGGAAATAGGAGACAAACCAAGCAGATCACTGCACCACAAATATCAAAACAGAAAGTTGAGCAGCAACTTAAGCTCGAGGCTCAAATCCATATAGTTGAGGAAGGGTGGTGTGACAGCATAGGATCAATGGAACAAATCCATGCTAAGTTACAACAGAGGCAAGAGGCTGCAATCAAACGAGAGAGGGCCATGGCATATGCTCTAACTCATCAATGGCAAGCAAGCTTGAGACAGATACATGAATTACCTGAGGGATTTGCAGTTGATAAAAGCAATTGGCGTTGGAACTGGCTGGAACGCTAGATGGCAGTACGACCTTGGGAGAAAAGCTGGATGGACAGGCCACAACTGGTTTTGCTACTCTGTGATTGGATACAATCAATTCTAATCTCATCAACCAAGCAGAACGCCGCACCACAGAACGATGGTTGTTTGCTTGCTCGATGCGGGGTAATATTTAAGTGGTGTTTGCAGTCTGAATACTTGGAGAGCGCAATTTTTTCACCAAATCGGATGCGCCCAATAAATTGTGTGCTCATAGCAGCAATATCATTTCAAGATAATGATAGAGATATTCACAACGGGTTCACATGCATATCATTTGAACATGTCAAACCCGAATCAAAAATGATTTTTCCAAAGAGTTCTTATGAAAGAATTTACAGAAGATGTAGAGGTATTGTTTTCTTTACATAGAAGATATTTCCGGCCTACTTTGGATTTGTGGGCTTCCTCAGTTTTGGCAGCAGATAGTCTAGGTCAAAGAGTGTTCTCCAAAGAGCTGCCAGAGGATGGCCAATTTGTTTTGCCAAAGCTTGTATGCTTAGTGTTGGAATCATTTACAAGGTATCTGGGGCCACATCCTAATCCAAAGAATGTTTTTCCTGTCATTGTGGAAAAACCGCTTGAACCATTACTGTCACTGCTAGAAGTTATGACAGGAGAATTCAATTCTAAAGAACGCTCTAAGAATGATGTTGCATATATCTGGAGGACAAGGCTGTTGGGAATTGTTGAAGACATATTTGCATTTGGATTATTTCATTCGATGCATATTGATGGCTATTTAAATGTTTGCAAAAGCTATATTTAGGTTGAATCTCAAAAAAATCATATAAGCAAGACCGCAGCTTCCAAGTGTCAAGGAAGGAATGATGAGTTGTCAAACGATTAGTAACGGTTCAAGGAGCTGGCAGATGCGCCTGGCAGTTGCAGGATTCCACGAAGACTAACCGTTTCATATTCCCGGAACACAAAGAGTTTTATTTTTCTTTTTAAAAGACTGATGTATGTAACAGAAAGAGAGGCGGAGCTGGGGAAAACCTCTTTCGAAGAGGGGCTCTTCTTGCAAGCCGAGTTATTTTGTAAGCCAATAATGGAGTAATATAGATGATCTTTTACTTGTGACTGTGAGATTCATCACGGTCGATTTCTTTCAGTATGTTCTTCTTCTTTTCAGCTGTGTTAAATCTGTTTGGACTTCATTTATATGTTCCTTACCCACAGTTGATATTGTCATTATCATATTGTTTATTTCTTCCTTATTCCGTCACGACTGTGTTTCATTTCATTTTCTTCTAACTGATGTGCTTCGTTATACTTTAGTACGACCACTACTATAGCGAATGGATTTTGGTTTTCTGTAATTGTTTACCGTCTTTCCTCTGCACCAGCTATCAGTGGGTGTAAGACCAGTCTACACTTCCAGAATTCTACATATATTCTCTGCTACATCGGCCTTTCCTTCCCTTTTTCTGCTACCGCATCATGATTATCAAATCGCTGAAAGATAGACTTACTTTGCCTCACTTTCCGCAAGTTATATGATCCCTGCTATTATCTCCTTTCTTTGGTTTTCACTTGACTCCATGCCCAATGGACCATTTCCCTGGTTTAACCCCCAAACCTTAAGAATCCAAGACCATCATTTACCCATAAATCTGCCCACCATTTCACGTTTACTGAAGATCATATTGTGACATTGTTCGAGAGATCCCTCTCAGGTTGGAGGAGGGCAGCTTCTAATCCAAAGTGGTTCGAGGTTGCCTCGGGATTGATTTGTTGCAACCCATTTCAGTTTCGAGTGTCAACAGGTGGAAGAAAAGAAAAACGATGGAGCAGATGATCCTATCAATTTGTTGCTTGAGCAAGCTCTCATGCGACAAAGGGACGAAATGATGGATAATTTTTCCCACATCCTTCAACTGTTGTCGATAATAGCAAGCGCATCTTCATCAAGCGACCACTTTGGAGGCACATCTCCTTTCAAGGTACAAGTTAATTTTGATATTCCTATATTTGAAGGGCAGATAGATGCAGAAGCCCTAGAAAAATGGTTAACTCCGTTATAAGGTTATTTCTCTGTTCACAATTTCTCCGACAAAGAAAAGATCACCTTCGCACTCCTTATAACTCTCCCTCATGTCAAACATTGGTGGGAAACTTATTGGGAGCAAAGTTCCACAGAGGAGTCTGGAATATATGGGGCCGATCCCACTTGGGATTTTTTTGTGGATGCGGTAAAGGAATAGTATTACCATGTTGGCAACTATGAGGACCAGTACATGAGATGGACCACATTGTGGCAAGAGAGGGGCCAAGCAGTTCTGGAGTTCACCAATACCTTACATACCTCGCGCACCAAGTTGGGTATCAAAGACTCTGAGCGACATTTGGTTCTGAAATACCATGGGGCTCTACACAGATACATCCAGACTGAAATGGATTTTCTGGACATCTCATCACTCGGTGCTGCTTATCGATATGCTGTTAAAATCGAGCAGAAATTTAAGCACAAGAACAAACGGGCGTTCGGGTCTGCAAATCCGCAACAACCGAAGTATGACAAAGATGGCCCTAACAAACAGTCTTCCGAAAACCAGTCCAAGACACAGGAAAAGAAGGGTCACGGCAAGACAAAGAAGGACACCGGAAAATGGTGCGAGTTCCACAAAAGCCCCTGGCACAACACTGATGAATGTCGCTCAAAACAATCATTGGTGGCTGAGATCAAAGACAAAGAGCCAAACCCCGATTCAGAATCTGATTCTGAAAATAATGGTAAAGGACAGATCATTGACGCAGACCCCACTGCTATTGTCACGACCACAACAATTCAACCAGAAGAACCAACAGATCCTGAAGAGGGGGAGCACCTTTTTCATTCACAGATGTGGGTGAAGGGGACCCCACTGCGTTTTATTGTTGATAGCGGAAGCCATAAGAACCATATCTCAGTAGAGGTCGTCAAATAGTTGGGATTGTCGACAACACCACACCTGCAGCCATGCAACATCGGGTGGCTTCACCAAGGATGAGATCTTTGTGTCAGCCAACAATGTCGATTGTCATACGACATCCAACCCTTCAAGGATGAGGTATTATGTGATGTTGCCCCAGTGGATGTCCGTGTTGTTCTCTTGGACCAACCATATATGTGGAAGTGCCATGTTGTTTATGAGTCTCGACCCTGCAGTGTCATTGTTTCTCTCGGGTGTCATCTCTACAGAATACCAGAGGTAGTTCCAACTACTGTTCCACCTAAAAAGTGTCGCAAGGTAGTATCTCATACTGCAAAATTTAGCTTCTTCACAATCTGTTCAAAAGGAGAACAAAAGGACACTGCAACCACCACAGCCTCGCCCCAAGCACCTTCTATCAAACAGAAGCAAGTCAACAAGGTTGCAGCAAAGCGCAAAGATTCCTTATGCACATCGTCCTCTCATGTAGCCCGACTTATTGAATGGCCTCAGCCTCAACAGGTTCGTAACAAACTTCCACAAACTGAGCAGCGTGACGTCTCCAGCAAGGCAAACAACTCACCAAGATGTAGATTCAACAAACGCTTTTCCCTCTCCCCCAGGAACTCAACGCAATGGAGACCGTTGCTTCCTAAGGAGGGAGGATTGATCCAGGTGGATATTGGTGGCCACCCACCTTTTCCGACTGGCTCAAAACAACTTTCTGACAATTTTGACAATTTACTATTTTTAGCAGTTTTTAACTTCCGGGGCCATTTTCAGGGCCCAAATGAAGGTTTTTCGAGATCGAGGTTCTCAGTGATAGCTGTAAATATGTTTGAGCCCCCAAAATGAATCTCCTCAACAATACATTTCCAACGATCTATCACACGCCTAAAACGGAGATCGTATGCGAAAGTTACGACCCCAGGAAGTTGATGTACTCACTTACCAAAACGGGGCCCACATGACTTTTGGCGCTTCATCTCCCAGGGTTAGGTTTTTGGATGTCTAGGGTTTTTTTCATTCCTGTTTATTGTAAAAAGGCCCTCAGAGCCTCATTGTAACCATCTTCTTGTGAATGCGAGTAGTCGTCACATCTCTTCTCAGAGATAAGCTGCCACCATTATAGCGAGTCTTGCACTCTGTATTTTTACAGTCTATCTACATTTCTTTCATTAATAGAAATCGTGTATTGTTGTATCTCTGTGTTTACAGTTGCATCTCTGATATATTTCTGTTATATTATTGAATATCTGCGATATCTCTGTGAATTTCTTTATTATATCTCCGATCTCATTTCGTGCCGAAAATAATCTAGATCAGTGGTATCAGAGCAGACTGCTCTTGATCGTTTTTTCAGTGCATGTCCCCGACGAGGTCCGAGTATAGCAATTTCGGTCTCGAGCTTGTCTCTCTTGAAGACAATCGCTCTCGAACTCCCAAGAAACCCTCAATGGCGGAAGAAAAGAAAAACGATAGAGCAGAAGATCATATCAATATGTTGCTTGAGCAAGCTCTCACGCGACAGAGGGACGAAATGATGGAGAATTTTGCCCACATCCTTCAACGCCTGCCGATAAAAACAGGCGCATCTTCATCAAGCGACCACTTTGGAGGCACCTCACCTTTCAAGGTACAAGTTAATTTTGATATTCCTGTATTTGAAGGACAGATAGATGCAGAAGCTCTAGAAAAATGGTTAACTCCGCTAGAAGGTTATTTCTCTGTTCACAATTTTTCCGACAAAGAAAAGATCACCTTCGCACTCCTTAAAGCTCTCTCTCATGTGAAACATCGGTGGGAAACTTACTGGGAGAAAAGTTTCACAGAGGAGTCTGGAATATATGGGGCCGATCCCACTTGAGATTTTTTTGTGGATGCGGTAAAGGAACAGTATTACCCTGTTGGCAACTACGAGGACCAGTACATGAGATGGACCACACTGCGGCAAGATAGGGGACAAGTAGTTCCAGATTTTACCAATACCTTCCATACCTTGCGCACCAAGCTGGGTATCAAAGACTCTGAGCAACATTTGGTTCTAAAATACCGTGGGACTCTACACAGATACATCCAGACTGAAATGGATTTTCTGGACATCTCATCACTCGGTGTTGCTTATCGATATGATGTTAAAATCGAGCAGAAATTTAAGCACCAGAACAAATGGGAGTTCGCGTCTGCAAATCCACAACAACCGAAGTATGACAAAGACGGCCCTAACAAACAGTCTCCTGAAAACCAGTCCAAGACACAGGAAAAGAAGGGTCACAGGAAGACAAAGAAGGACACCGGAAAATGGTGCGAGTTCCACAAAATCCCCTGGCACAACACTGATGAATGTCGCTCAAAACAATCATTGGTGGCTGAGATCAAAGACAAAGAGCCAAACCCCGAGTCATAATCTGATTCTAAAAATAACGGTAAAGGACAGATCATTGACGCGGACCCCACTGTTATTGTCGCGACCGCAACAATTCAACCAGAAGAACCAACAGATCCTAAAGAGGGGGAGCGCCTTTTTCATTCATAGATGTGGATGAAGGGGACCCCGCTGCATTTTATTGTTGATAGCGGAAGCCAGAAGAACCTCATCTCAGCAGAGGTCGTCAAACAGTTGGGATTGTCAACAACACCACACCCGCATCCATACAATATCGGGTGGCTTCGCCAAGGATGAGATCCTCGTGTCAGCCAACAATGTCAATTGTCATACGTCATCCAACCCTTCAAGGATGAGGTATTATGTGATGTTGCCCCACTAGATGTCTGTGATGTTCTCTTGGGCCAACCATATATGTGGAAGCGCCATGTTATTTATGAGTCTCAACCCCGCAGTGTCATTGTTTCTCTCGGGGGTAATCTCTACAGAATACCAGAGGTAGTTCATACTACTGTTCTACCTAAAAAGTGCCGCAAGGTAGTATCTCATACTGCAAAATTTAGCTTCTTCACAATCTGTTCAAAAGGAGAACAGAATGACACTGCAACCACCACAGCCTCGCCCCAAGCACCTTCTATCAAACAGAAGCAAGTCGACAAGGTTGCAGCAAAGAAAAAAGATTCCTTATGCACATTATCCTCTCATGTAGCCCAACTTGTTGAACGGCCTCAACCTCAACAGGTTCGTGACAAACTTCCACAAACTGAGCAACGCAGCATCTCCAGCAAAGCAAACAACTCACCAAGATGCAGATTCAACAAACACTTTTCCCTCTCCCCCGGGAACTCAACGCAATGGAGACCATTGCTTCTTAAGGAGGGAGGATTAATCTAGGTGGATATCGGTGGCAACCCACCTTTTTCGACTGGCTCAAAACAACTTTCTGGCAATTTTGGCAATTTACTATTTTTAGCAGTTTTTAACTTCTGGGGCCATTTTGAGGGCCCAAATGAAGGTTTTCGAGATCGTGGTTCTCAATAATAATTGTAAGTACAATTGAACCCCCAAAATGAATCTCCTCGACAATACCTTTCCAACGAGCTATCACACGCCTAAAACGAAGATCGTATGCGAAAGTTACGACCCCAGAAAGTTGATGTACTCACTTACCCAAACGGGGTCCACATGACTTTTGGCGCTTCATCTCCCAAGGTTAGGTTTTTTGATGTCTAGGGTTTTGGCATTCTTGTTTATTGTAAAAAGGCCTTCAGAGCCTCATTGTAACCATCTTCTTGCAAATGCGAGTAGCCGTCACATCTCTTTTCAGAGATATGCCGCCACCATTCTAGCGAGTCTTTCCCTCTGTATTTTTACAGTCTATGTACATTTCCTTCATTAATAGAAATCGTGTATTGCTGTATCTCTTTGTTTATGGTTGCATCTCTGATATATTTCTGTTATATTATTGAATATCTGTGATATCTCTGTGAATTTCTTTATTAAATCTTCGATCTCATTTCGTGCCGAAAATAATCCGAATCAGTGGTATCAGAGCAGGCTGCTCTTGATTGTTTTTTCAGTGCATGTCCGTGACGAGGTCCGAGTATAGCAAGTTCGGTCTAGAGCTTGTCTCTCTTGAAGACAATTTCTCTTGCACACCCAAGAAACCCTCAATGGTGGAAGAAAAAAAAAACGACGGAGTAGACGATCTTATCAATCTGTTGATTAAGCAAACTCTCACGCGACAGAGGGATGAAATGATGGAGAATTTTGCCCACATCCTTCAACGCCTGCCGATAACAACATGCACATCTTCATCAAGCGACCACTTTGGAGGCACCTCGCCTTTCAAGCTACAAGTTAATTTTGATATTCCTGTATTTGAAGGACAGATAGATGCAACAACCCTAGAAAAATGGTTAACTCCGCTTGAAGGTTATTTCTCTGTACATTTCTTTCATTGATAGAAATTGTGTATTGTTGTATCTCTGTGTTTATGGTTGCATCTCTGATATATTTCTGTTATATTATTGAATATTTGCGATATCTCTATGAATTTCTTTATTATATCTCCGATCTCATTTCATGCCGAAAATAATTTAGATGAGTGGTATCAGAGCAGGCTGCTCTTGATCGTTTTTTCAGTGCATGTCCCCGACGAGGTCCGAGTATAACAAGTTTGGTCTCGATCTTGTCTCTCTTGAAGACAATCGCTCTCGCACACCCAAGAAACCCTCAATGACGAAAGAAAAGAAAAACAACGGAGCAGACGATCCTATCAATCTGTTGCTTGAGCAAGCTCTCACGCGACAGAGGGACAAAATAATGGAGAGTTTTGCCCACATCTTTCAACGCCCGCCGATAAAAATAGGCACATTTTCATCAAGCGACCACTTTGGGGGCACCTTGCCTTTCAAGGTACAAGTTAATTTTGATATTCCTGTATTTGAAGGACAGATAGATGCAGAAGCCCTAGAAAAATGGTTAACTTTGCTAGAAGGTTATTTCTCCGTTCACAATTTTTCCGACAAAGAAATGATCACCTTCGCACTCCTTAAACCTCTCCCTCATGTCAAACATTGGTGGGAAACTTACTGGGAGCAAAGTTCCACAGAGGATTATGGAATATACGGGGCCGATCCCACTTGGGATTTTTTTGTGGATGCGGTAAAGGAACAGTATTACCCTGTTGGCAACTATGAGGACCAGTACATGAGATGGACCACACTGCGGCAAGAGAGGGGCCACGCAGTTCCGGAGTTCACCAATACCTTCCATACCTTGCACACCAAGCTGGGTATCAAAGACTTCGAGCGACATTTGGTTCTGAAATACCGTGGGGCTCTACACAGATACATCCAGACTGAAATGGATTTTCTGGACATCTCATCACTCGGCGCTGCTTATCGATATGTTGTTAAAATCGAGCAGAAATTTAAGCACCAGAACAAACGGGAGTTCAGGTTTGCAAATCCACAACAACCAAAGTATGACAAAGACAACCCTAACAAACAGTCTCTCGAAAACTAGTCCAAGACACAAGAAAAGAAGGGTCACGGGAAGACAAAGAAGGACACCGGAAAATGGTGCGAGTTCCACAAAAGCCCATGGCACAAAACTGATGAATGTTGCTCAAAAAAATCATTAGTGTCTGAGATCAAATACAAAGAGCCAAACCCCGATTCAGAATCTGATTATGAAAATAATGGTAAAGGACAGATCATTGACGTAGACCCCACTGCTATTATCGTGACCGCAGTAATTCAACCAGAAGAACCAACAGATCTTGAAGAGGGGGAGTGCCTTTTTCATTCACAGATGTGGGTGAAGGGGACCGCACTGCATTTTATTGTTGATAGCGGAAGCCAGAAGAACCTCATCTCAGTAGAGGTCGTAAAAAAGTTGGGATTGTCGACAACACCACATCCACAACCATACAACATCGGGTGGTTTCGCCAAGGACGAGATCTCCGTGTCAACCAACAATGTTGATTGTCATATGGCATACAACCCTTCAAGGATGAGGTATTATGTGATGTTTCCCCACTGGATGTTTGTGATGTTCTCTTTGGCCAACCATATATGTGGAAGTGCCATGTTGTTTATGAGTCTCGACCCCGCAGTGTCATTGTTTCTCTGGGGTTTCATCTTTACAGAATACCATAGTTAGTTCCAACTACTGTTCCACCTAAAAAGTGTCGCAAGGTAGTATTTCATACTGCAAAATTTAGCTTCTTCACAATCTATTCAAAAGGAGAACAGAAGGACACTGCAACCACCATAGCCTCGCCCCAAGCACCTTCTATCAAATAGAAGCAAGTCGACAAGGTTGCAGCAAAGCGCAAAGATTCCTTCTGCGCATCTTCCTCTCATGTACCCCAACTTCTTGAATGGCCTCAGCCTCAATAGGTTCATGACAAAATTCCACAAACTGAGCAACGCGACGTCTCCAGCAAGGCAAGCAGCTCACTAAGATGGAGATTCAACAAACACTTTTCCCTCTCCCCCGGGAAATCAATGCAATGGAGACCATTTCTTCCTAAGGAGGGAGGATTGATTCAGGTGGATATCGGTGGCCACCCGCCTTTTCCGATAGGTTCAAAACATCTTTCTGGCAATTTTGACAATTTACTATTTTTAGCAGTTTTTAACTTTCGGGGCCATTTTGAGGACCAAAATGAAGGTTTTTCGAGATCGATGTTCTTAGTAATAGCCAAAAGCTTTATTGAGCCCCCAAAATGAATCTCCTTGACAATACCTTTCCAACGAGCTATCACACGCTTAAAACGGATATCGTATGCGAAAGTTACGACCCCGGGAAGTTGATGTACTCACTTACCCAAGCGGGACCCACATGACTTTTGGCGCTTTATCTCCTAGGGTTAGGTTTTTTGATGTATAGGGTTTTTGGCATCCCTTTTTATTGTAAAAAGGCCTTCATAGCCTCATTGTAACCATCTTCTTGTGAATGCGAGTAGCCTTCACATCTCTTCTCAGAGATAAGCCGCCACCATTCGAGCGAGTCTTTCACTCTGTATTTTTACAGTCTATGTACATTTCTTTCATTAATAGAAATCGTGTATTGTTGTATCTCTGTGTTTATGGTTGCATCTCTGATATATTTCTGTTATATTATTGAATATCTGCGATATCTCTGTGAATTTCTTTATTATATCTCCGATCTCATTTCGTGCTGAAAATAATCCGGATCAGTGGTATCAGAGCAGGTTGCTCTTGATCGCTTTTTCAGTGCATGTCCGCGACGAGGTCCGAGTATAGCAAGTTCAGTCTCGAGCTTGTCTCTCTTGAAGACAATTGCTCTCGCTCACCCAAGAAACCCTCAATGGTGGAAGAAAACAAAAACGACGGAGCAGACGATCCTATCAATCTATTGATTAAGCAAACTCTCACGCGACAGAGGGACGAAATGATGGAGAATTTTGCCCACATCCTTCAACGCCTGTCGATAATAGTAGGCACTTCTTCATCAAGCGACCACTTTGTAGGCCCCTCGCCTTTCAAGGTGAAAATTAATTTTGATATTCTTGTATTTGAAGGACAAATAGATGCAGAAGCCCTAGAAAAATGGTTAACTCCGCTAAAAGGTTATTTCTCTGTTCACAATTTTTCCGACAAAGAAAAGATCACCTTTGCACTACTTAAAGCTCTCACTCATGTCAAACATTGGTGGGAAACTTACTGGGAGCAAAGTTCCACAGAGGAGTCTCGAATATACGGGGCCGATCCCACTTGGGATTTTTTTATGGATGCGGTAAAGGAACAGTATTACCCTGTTGGAAATTATTAGGACAAGTACATGAGATGGACCACACTGCGGAAAGAGAGGGGCCAAGCAATTCCAGAGTTCACCAATACCTTCCATACCTTGCACACCAAGCTGGGTATCAAAGACTCCCCGCGACATTTGGTTTTGAAATACTGTAGGGCTCTACACAGATACATCTAGACTGAAATGGATTTTCTGGACATCTCATCACTCGGTGCTGCTTATCGATATGTTCTTAAAATCGAGTAGAAATTTAAGCACCAGAACAAACGGGAGTTCGGGTCTGCAAATCCGCAACAACCAAAGTATGAAAAAGACAAATCTAACAAACAGTCTCCCGAAAACCAGTCCAAGACACAGGAAAAGAAGGGTCACGGGAAGGCAAAGAAGGACACCGGAAATGGTGTGAGTTCCACAAAATCCCCTGGCACAACACTGATGAATGTCGCTCAGAACAATCATTGGTGGCTGAGATCAAAGACAAAGAGCCAAACCTCGATTGAAAATTTGATTCTAAAAATAATGGTAAAGGACAGATCATTGATGCGGACCCCACTGCTATTGTCGCGACCACAACAATTCAACCAGAAGAACCAACAGATCCTGAAGAGGGGGAGCGCCTTTTTCATTCACAGATGTGGGTGAAGGGGACCCCGCTGCATTCTATTGTTGATAGCGGAATCCAGAAGAACCTCATCTCAGCAGAGGTTGTCAAACAGTTGGGATTGTCGACAACACCAAACCCACAGCCATACAACATCGGGTGGCTTCGCCAAGGACGCGATCTTCGTGTCAGCCAACAATTTCAATTGTCATATAGCATCCAAACTTTCAAAGATGAGGTATTATGTGATGTTGCCCCACTGGACGTCTGTGATGTTCTCTTGGGCCAACCATATATGTGGAAGCTCCATGTTGTTTATGAGTCTCGACCCCGCAATGTCATTGTTTCTCTGGGGGGTAATCTCTACAGAATACCAAAGGTAGTTCCATCTATTGTTCCACCTAAAAAGTGCCGCAAGATAATATCTCATACTGCAAAATTTAGGTTTTTCATAATCTGTTCAAAAGAAGAACAGAAGGACACTGCAACCACCACAGCCTCGCCCCAAGCACCTTCTATCAAACAAAATCAAGTCGACAAGGTTGCAGCAAAGCGCAAAGATTCCTTCTGCACATCGTCCTCTCATGTAGCCCGACTTGTTGAACGGCTTCAGCCTCAACAGGTTTGTGACAAACTTCCACAAACTGAGCAACGCGACGTCTCCAGCAAGGCAAGCAGCTCACCAAGATGTAGATTCAGCAAACGCTTTTCCCTCTCCCCCGGCAACTCAACGCAATGGAGACCATTTCTTCCTAAGGAGGGAGGATTGATCCCGATGGATATCGGTGGCCACCCACCTTTTCCGACTGGCTCAAAACAACTTTCTGGCAATTTATTAATTTTAGCAGTTTTTAACTTCCGGGGCCATTTTGAAGGCCCAAATGAAGGTTTTTCGAGATCGATGTTCTCAATGATATTGGAAGACATGATTGAGCCACCAAAATGAATCTCCTCGACAATACATTTCCAACGAGCTATCACACGCCTAAAACGGAGATCATATGAGAAAGTTACGACCCCGGGAAGTTGATGTACTCACTTACCCAAACGGGGCCCACATGACTTTTGACGCTTCATCTCCTAGGGTTAGGTATTTTGATGTCTAGAGTTTTTGGCATTCCTATTTATTGTAAAAAGGACTTCGAAGCCTCATTGTAACCATCTTCTTGCAAATGCGAGTAGCCGTCACATCTCTTCTCAGAGATAAGCTGCCACCATTCTAGCGAGTCTTTCACTCTATATTTTTACAGTCTCTGTACATTTCTTTCTTTAATAGAAATCATGTATTGCTGTATCTCTGTGTTTATGGTTGCATCTTTGATATATTTCTGTTATATTATTGAATATCTGTGATATCTCTGTGAATTTCTTTATTATATCTCCGATCTCATTTCGTGCCGAAAATAATCCAGATCAGTGGTATCAGAGCAGGCTGCTCTTGATCGTTTTTTCAGTGCATGTCCCCGACGAGGTCCAAGTATAGCAAGTTCGGTCTCGAGCTTGTCTCTCTTGAAGACAATCGCTCTCGCACACCCAAGAAACCCTTAATGGCGGAAGAAAAGAAAAACGACGGAGTAGATGATCCTATCAATCTGTTGCTTGAGCAAGCTCTGACACGACAGAGGGACGAAATGATGGAGAATTTTTCCCACATCCTTCAACGCCCGCCGATAATAGTAGGCGCATCTTCATCAAGCGACCACTTTGGAGGCACCTCACCTTTCAAGGTACAAGTTAATTTTGATATTCCTGTATTTGAAGGATAGATAGATGCAGAAGCCCTAGAAAAATGGTTAACTCTGCTAGAAGGTTATTTCTCTGTTCACAATTTTTCGACAAAGAAAAGATCACCTTCGCACTCCTTAAAGCTCTCCCTCATGTAAAACATTGGTGGGAAACTTACTGGGAGCAAAGTTCCACAAAAGAGTCTGGAATATACGGGGCCGATCCCACTTGGGATTTTTTTGTGGATGCGGTAAAGGTACATTATTACCCTGTTGGAAACTATGAGGACTATTACATGAGATGCACCACACTGCAGCAAGAGAGGGGCCAAGTAGTTCCGGAGTTCACCAATACCTTCCATACCTTGCGCACCAAGCTGGGTATTAAAGACTCTAAGCGACATTTGGTTCTGAAATACCGTGGGGCTCTACACAGATACATCCAAACTGAAATGGATTTTCTGGACATCTCATCACTTGGTGCTGCTTATCGATATGCTGTTAAAATCGAGCAGAAATTTAAGCACCAGAACAAACGGGAGTTTGGGTTTGCAATTCTGCAACAACCAAAGTATGACAAAGATGACCCTAACAAACAGTCTCCCGAAAACCAGTCCAAGACACAAGAAAAGAAGGGTCACGGGAAGACAAAGAAGGACACTGAAAAATGGTGCGAGTTCCACAAAAGCCCCTGGCAAAAAACTGATGAATGTCACTCAAAATAACCATTGGTGGCCGAGATCAAAGACAAAGAGCCAAACCCCGATTCAGAATCTGATTCTGAAAATAATTGTAAAGGACATATCATTGACGCAGACCCAACTGCTATTGTCGCGACCGCAACAATTCAACCAGAAGAACCAACAACTCCTGAAGAGGGGGAGCGCCTTTTTCATTCACAAATGTGGGTGAAGGGGACCGCGCTGCATTTTATTGTTGATAGAGGAAGCAAGAAGAACCTCATCTCAGCAGAGGTCGTTAAACAGTTGGGATTGTCGACAACAGCACACCCGCAACCATACAACATCGGGTGGCTTCGCCAAGGAAAAGATCTTCGTGTCAGCCAACAATGTCGATTGTCATATGGCATCCAACCCTTCAAGGATGAGGTATTATGTGGTGTTGCCCCACTTGATGTCTGTGATGTTCTCTTGAGCCAACCATATATGTGGAAGCGCCATGCTGTTTATGAGTCTCAACCCCGCAATGTCATTGTTTCTCTGGGGGGTCATCTTTATAGAATACCAGAGGTAGCTCCAACTACTGTTCCACCTAAAAAGTGTCGCAAGGTAGTATCTCATACTGCAAAATTTAGCTTCTTCACAATCTGTTTAAAAGGAGAACATAATGACACTGCAACCACCACAACCTCGCCCCAAGCACCTTCTATCAAATAGAAGCAAGTCGACAAGGTTGCAGCAAAGTGTAAAGATTCCTTCTACACATCTTCCTCTCATGTACCCCGACTTGTTGAATGGCCTCAACCTCAACAGGTTCATGACAAACTTCCACAAACTGAGCAATGCGGCGTCTCCAGCAAGGCAAGCAGCTCACCAAGATGTAGATTCAGCAAACGCTTTTCCCTCTCCCCCGGGAACTCAACGCAATGGAGACCATTGCTTCTTAAGGACGCATGATTGATATAGGTGGATATCGGTTGTCACTTTCCTTTTTCGACTGGCTCAAAACAATTTTCTGGCAACTTTGGCAATTTATTATTTTTAGCAGTTTTTAACTTCCGGGGCCATTTTGAGGGCCCAAATGAAGGCTTTTCGAGATTGAGGTTCTCAATAATAGTTGAAGGCATGATTGAGCCCCCAAAATGAATATCCTCGACAATACCTTTCCAACGAGCTATCACACGCCTAAAACGAAGATCGTAAGCGAAAGTTATGACCCCGAGAAGTTGATGTACTCACTTACCCAAACGGAGCCCACATGACTTTTGGCGCTTCATCTCCTAGGGTTAGGATTTTGGATGTCTAGGGTTTTTAGCATTCCTGTTTATTGTAAAAAGGCCTTCAAAGCTTCATTGTAACCATCTTCTTGCGAATGCGAGTAGTCGTCACATCTCTTCTCATAGATAAGCTGCCACCATTCTAACGAGTCTTTCACTCTGTATTTTTACAGTCTCTGTACATTTCTTTCATTAATAGAAATCGTGTATTGTTCTATCTCTATGTTTATGGTTGCATATCTAATATATTTCTGTTATATTATTGAATATATGCGATATCTCTGTGAATTTATTTATTATATCGATCTCATTTCGTGTCGAAAATAATTTGGATCAGTGGTATTAGAGCAGTCTGCTCTTGATCGTTTTTTCAGTGCATGTCCGCGACGAGGTCCGAGTATAGCAAGTTCGGTCTTGTGCTTGTCTCTCTTGAAGACAATCTCTCTCGCACACCCAAGAAACCCTCAATGGAAGAAGAAAAGAAAAACGACGGAGCAGACGATCCTATCAATCTGTTTCTTGAGCAAGCTCTCACGCGACAGAGGGACGAAATGATGGAGAATTTTTCCCACATCCTTCAATGCCTGCCGATAACAACAAGCACATATTCATCAAGCGACCACTTTGGAGACACCTCGTCTTTCAAGGTACAAGTTAATTTTGATATTCCTGTATTTGAAGGACAGATAGATGCAGAAGCACTAGAAAAATGGTTAACTCCGCTGGAAGGTTATTTCTCTGTTCACAATTTTTTCGACAAAGAAAAGAGAACCTTCACACTCCTTAAAGCTCTCCCTCATGTAAAACATTGGTGGGAAGCTCACTGGGAGCAAAGTTCCACAGAGGAGTCTGGAATATACGGGGCCGATCCCACTTGGAATTTTTTTGTGGATGCGGTAAAGGAACAATATTACCTTGTTGGCAACTATGAGGACTAGTACATGAGATGGACCACACTGCGGCAAGAGAGGGGCCAAGCAGTTCCGGAGTTCACCAATACCTTCCATGCCTTGTGCACCAAGATGGGTATCAAAGACTCCAAGCGACATTTGGTTCTGAAATACCGTGGGGCTCTACACAAATACATCTAGACTAAAATGGATTTTCTGGACATCTCATCACTCAGTGCTGCGTATCGATATGCTGTTAAAATCGAGTAGAAATTTAAGCACCATATCAAATGGGAGTTCTGGTCTGCAAATCCGCAACAACCAAAGTATGACAAAGATGGCCCTAACAAACAGTCTTCCGAAAACCAGTCCAAGACAGAGGAAAAGAAGGGTCACAGGAAGACAAAGAAGGACACCGGAAAATGGTGCAAGTTCCACAAAATCCCCTGGAAAAACACTGATGAATGTCGCTCAAAACAATCATTGGTGGTTGAGATCAAAGACAAAGAGCCAAACCCTGATTCAGAATTTGATTATGAAAATAATGGTAAAGGACAGATCATTGACGCCGACCCCACTGTTATTGTCACGACCGCAACAATTCAACCAGAAGAACCAACAGATCCTGAAGAGGGGGAGAGTCTTTTTCATTCACAGATGTGGGTGAAGGGGACCCCGCTGCATTTTATTGTTGATAGCGGAAGCTAGAAGAACCTCATCTCAACAGAGGTCATCAAACAGTTGGGATTTTCGACAACAGCACACACGCAACCATACAACATCGGGTGGCTTCGCCAAGGACAAGATCTTCGTGTCAGCCAACAATGTCGATTGTCATACGACATCCAAACCTTCAAGGATGAGGTATTATGTGATGTTTCCCCACTGGATGTCTGTGATGTTCTCTTGGGCCAACCATATATGTGGAAGCGCCATGCTATTTATGAGTCTCGACCCCACAATATCATTGTTTCTCTGGGGGGTCATCTCTATAGAATACCAGAGGTAGTTCCAACTACTGTTCCACCTAAAAAGTGCCGCAAAGTAGTATCTCATACTGCAAAATTTAGCTTCTTCACAATCTGTTGAAAATGAGAACAGAAGGACACTGCAACCACCACAGCCTCGCCCCAAGCACCTTCTATCAAAAAGAAGCAAGTCGATAAGGTTGCAACAAAGCGTAAAGATTCCTTTTTCACATCATCCTCTCATGTAGCCCGACTTGTTGAACAACCTTAGCCTCAACAGGTTCGTGACAAACTTCCACAAACTGAGTAACGCGACGTTTCCAGCAAGGCAAGCAACTCACCAAGATGCATATTCAACAAACGCTTTTCCCTCTCCCCCGGGAACTCAATGCAATGGAGACCATTGCTTCCTAAGGAGGGAGGATTGATCCAGGTGGATATCGGTGGCCACCCACCTTTTCTAACTGGCTCAAAACAACTTTCTGGTAATTTTGGCAATTTACTATTTTTAGCAGTTTTTAACTTCCGGGGACATTTTGAGGGTCCAAATGAAGGTTTTTCGAGATTGAGGTTCTCAATCAAAATTGAAGGCATGATTGATTCCCCAAAATGAATTTCCTCGACAATACCTTTCCAACGAGCTATCACACACCTAAAATGGAGATCGTATGCGAAAGTTACGACCCCGGGAAGTTGATGTACTCACTTACCCAAACGGGGCCCACATGACTTTTGGCACTTCATCTCCTAGGGTTAGGTTTTTGGATGTCTAGGGTTTTTTGCATTCCTATTTATTGTAAAAAGGCCTTCAGAGCCTCATTGTAACCATCTTCTTGTGAATGCGAGTAGCCGTCACATCTCTTCTTAGAGATAAGCTACCACCATTCTAGCGAGTCTTTCACTTTGTATTTTTACAGTGTCTGTACATTTCTTTCATTAATAGAAATCGTGTATTGTTGTATCTCTGTGTGTATGGTTGCATCTCTGATATATTTCTGTTATATTATTGAATATCTACGATATCTCTGTGAATTTCTTTATTATATCTCCGATCTCATTTCGTGCCGAAAATAATCCGGATCAGTGGTATCAAAGCAGGCTGCTCTTGATCATTTTTTCAGTGCATGTCCCCGACGAGGTCCGAGTATAGCAAGTTCAGTCTCAAGCTTGTCTCTCTTGAAGACAATCTCTCTCGTAAACCCAAGAAACGCTCAATGGCGGAAGAAAAGAAAAACGACGGAGTAGACGATCCTATCAATTTGTTTCTTGAGCAAGCTCTCACGCGACAGAGGGACGAAATGATGGAGAATTTTGCCCACATCCTTCAACGCCTGCCTATAACAGTAGGTGCATCTTCATCAAGCGACCACTTTGGAGGCACCTTTCCTTTCAAGGTACAAGTTAGTTTTGATATTCCTGTATTTGAAGGACAGATAAATGCAGAAGCCCTAGAAAAATGGTTAACTCCGCTAGAAGGTTATTTTTCTGTTCACAATTTTTTCGACAAAGAAAAGATCACTTTCGCACTCCTTAAAGCTCTCCCTCAAGTCAAACATTGGTGGGAAACTTACTGGGAGCAAAGTTCCACAGAGGAGTCTGGAATAATCGGGGCCGATCCCACTTGGGATTTTTTTGTGGATGTGGTAAATGAACAATATTACCATGTTGTCAACTATGAGGAGCAATGTATGAGATGGACCACACTACGACAAGAGAGGGGCCAAGCAGTTCCAGAGTTCACCAATACCTTCCATACCTTGCGCACCAAGCTGGGTATCAAAAACTTCGAGCGACATTTGGTTCTGAAATACCGTGGGGCTCTACACAGGTACATCCAGACTGAAATGGATTTTCTAGACATCTCATCACTCGGTGCTGCTTATCGATATGCTGTTAAAATCGAGCATAAATTTAAGTACCAGAACAAACGGGAGTTTGGGTCTGCAAATCCGCAACAACTGAAGTATGACAAAGATGTCCCTAACAAATAGTCTCTCGAAAACCAGTCCAAGACACAGGAAAAGAAGGGTCACGGGAAGACAAGGAAGGACACCGAAAAATGGTGCGAGTTCCACAAAAGCCCCTGGCACAACACTGATGAATGTCGCTCAAAACAATCATTGGTGGCTGAGATCAAAGATAAAGAGCCAAACCCCGATTCAGAATCTGATTTTGAAAATAATGGTAAAGGACAGATCATTAACGCGGACCCCACTACTATTGTTGCGACCGCAACAATTCAACTAGAAGAACCAACAGATCTTGAAGAGGGGGAGTGCCTTTTTCATTCACAGATGTGGGTGAAGGGGACCCTGCTGCATTTTATTGTTGATAGCAGAAACCAGAAGAACCTCATCTCAGCAGAGGTCATCAAACAATTGGTATTGTCGACAACACCACACCTGCAACCATACAACATCGGCTTCGCCAAGGACGAGATCTTCGTGTCAGCCAACAATGTCTATTGTCATACGCCATCCAACCCTTCAAGGATGAGGTATTATGTGATGTTGCCCCACTGGATGTCTGTGATGTTCTCTTGGGCCAACCATATATGTGGAAGCACCATGCTGTTTATGAGTCTCGACCCCGCAGTGTCATTGTTTCTCTGGGGGGTCATCTCTATAAAATACCAGAGGTAGTTCCATCTACTGTTCCACCTAAAAAGTGTCGCAAGGTAGTATCTCATACTGCAAAATTTAGCTTCTGCACAATCTGTTCAAAAGGAGAACAGAAGGACAATGCAACCACCACAGCCTCGCCCCAAGCACCTTCTATCAAACAGAAGCAAGTTGACAAGGTTGCAACAAAGCGCAAAGATTCCTTCTGCACATCGTCTTCTCATGTTACCGACTTGTTGAATGGCCTCAGCCTCAACAAGTTCGTGACAAACTTCCACAAACTAAGCAATGCGACGTCTCCAGCAAGGCAAGCAACTCACCAAGATGCAGATTCAACAAACGCTTTTCCCTCTCCCCCGGGAACTCAACGCAATGGATACCATTGATTCCTAAGGAGGGAGGATTGATCCAGGTGGATATCGGTGGCCACCCACTTTTTTTGACTGGCTCAAAACAACTTTCTGGCAATTTACTATTTTTAGCAGTTTTTAACTTCTGGGGCCATTTTGAGGGCCCAAATGAACGTTTTTCAAGAACGAGGTTCTCAATAATAGCCAAAGGCATGATCGATCCCCCAAAATGAATTTCCTCGACAATACCTTTCCAACGAGCTATCACACGCCTAAAACATAGATTGTATGTGAAAGTTATGACCCCGGGAAGTTGATGTACTCACTTACGCAAACGAGACCCACATGACTTTTGGCGCTTCATCTCCTAGGGTTAGGTTTTTGGATGTCTAGGGTTTTTGGCATTCCTGTTTATTGTAAAAAGGTCTTCAGAGCCTCATTGTAACCATCTTCTTGTGAATGCGAGTAGCCGTCACATCTCTTCTCAGAGATAAGCTGTCACCATTCTAGCGAGTCTTTCACTCTGTATTTTTACAGTCTTTATACATTTCTTTCATTAATAGAAATCATGTATTGTTGTATCTCTATGTTTATAGTTGCATCTCTGATATATTTCTGTTATATTATTGAATATCTGCGATATCTCTGTGAATTTCTTTATTATATCTCCGATCTCATTTCGTGTCGAAAATAATTTGGATCAGTGGTATCAAAGCAGGATGCTCTTGATCGTTTTTTCAGTGCATGTCCCCGACGAGGTCCGAGTATAGCAAGTTTAGTCTCGAGCTTGTCTCTCTTGAATACAATCTCTCTCACACACCCAAGAAACCCTCAATCGTGGAAGAAAAGAAAAATGACGGAGTAGACGATCCTATCAATATGTTTCTTGAGCAAGCTCTCACGTGACAGAGGGACGAAATGATGGAGAATTTTGCCCACATCCTTCAACGCCTGCCGATAACAACAGTTGCATATTCATCAAGCAACCACTTTGGAGACACCTCGCCTTTCAAGGTACAAGTTAATTTTGATATTCTTGTATTTGAAGGACGAATAGATGCAGAAGCCCTAGAAAAATGGTTAACTCCGCTAGAAGGTTATTTCTTTGTTCACAATTTTTCCGACAAAGAAAAGATCACCTTCGCACTCCTTAAAGCTCTCCTTCATGTCAAACATTGGTGGGAAACTTACTGGGAGCAAATTTCCACAGAGGAGTCTGGAATATACGGGGCCGATCCCACTTGGGATTTTTTTGTGGATGCGCTAATGGAACAATATTACCCTATTGGCAACTATGAGGACCAGTACATGAGATGGACCACACTGTGGCAAGAGAGGGGCCAAGCAGTTTCGGAGTTCGCCAATACCTTCCATACCTTGCACACCAAGCTGGGTATCAAAGACTCTGAGCGACATTTGGTTCTGAAATACTGTGGGGCTCTACACAGATACATCAAGACTAAAATGGATTTTCTGGACATCTCATCACTCAGTGCTGCTTATCAATATGCTGTTAAAATCGAGCAAAAATTTAAGCACCAGAACAAATGGGAGTTCGGGTTTGCAAATCCGTAACAACCGAAGTATGACAAAGACGGCCCTAACAAACAGTCTCCTGAAAACCATTCGAATACATAGGAAAAGAAGGGTCATGGGAAGACAAAGAAGGACACTGGAAAATGGTGCGAGTTCCACAAAATCCCCTGGCACAACACTGATGAATGTCGCTCAAAACAATCATTGGTGGCTGAGATCAAAGACAAAGAGCCAAACCCCGATTCAGAATCTGATTCTGAAAATAATTGTAAAGGACAGATCATTGACATGGACCCCACTGCTATTGTCGTGACTGCAACAATTCAACCAGAAGAACCAACAGATCCTGAAGAGGGGGAGCATCTTTTTCATTCACAGATGTGGGTGAAGGGGACCCCGCTGCATTTTATTGCTGATAGCGGAAGCCAGAAGAACCTCATCTCAACAGAGGTCGTCAAACAGTTGGTATTGTCGACAACACCACACCCGCAACCATACAACATCGGGTGGCTTCGCCAAGGACGAGATCTTTGTGTTAGCCAACAATGTCGATTGTCATATGGCATCCAACCCTTCAAGGATGAGGTATTATGTGATGTTGCCCCACTGGATGTCTGTGATGTTCTCTTGGGCCAACCATATATGTGGAAGCGCCATGTTGTTTATGAGTCTCGACCCCACAGTGTCATTGTTTCTCTGGGGGGTCATCTCTACAGAATACCAGAGGTAGTTCCAACTACTGTTCCACCTAAAAAGTGTTGCAAGGTAGTATCTCATACTCCAAAATTTAGCTTCTTCACAATCTATTCAAAAGGAGAATTGAAAGACACTGCAACTACCACAGCCTCGCCCCAAGCACCTTCTATCAAACAGAAGCAAGTCAACAAGGTTGCAGCAAAGCGCAAAGATTCCTTCTGCACATCGTCCTCTCATGTAACCCAACTTGTTGAATGACCTCAGCCTCAACAGGTTCGTGACAAACTTCCACAAACTGAGCAACGCGACGTCTCCAGCAAGGCAAGCAGCTCACGAAGATGCAGATTTAGCAAATGCTTTTCCCTCTCCCCCGGGAACTGAACGCAATGGAGACCATTGCTTCATAAGGAGGGAGTATTGATCCAAGTGGATATCGGTATCCACCCACCTTTTCCGGCTGGCTCAAAACAATTTTCTGGCAATTTTGGCAATTTACTATTTTTAGTAGTTTTTAACTTTCGGAGCCATTTTGAGGGCCCAAATGAAGGTTTTTTTGAGATCGAGGTTCTCAATGAGAGCCAAAGGCATTATTGAGCCCCCAAAATGAATATCGTCGACAATACCTTTCCAACGAGCTATCACACTTCTAAAACGGAGATCGTATGCAAAAGTTACGACCCTGGGAAGTTGATGTACTCACTTACCCAAACGGGGCCCACATGACTTTTGGCGCTTCATCTCCTAGGGTTAGGTTTTTGGATGTCTATGGTTTTTGACATTCTTATTTATTGTAAAAAGGCCTTCAGAGCCTCATTGTAACCATCTTCTTGCGAATGTGAGTAGCCGTCACATCTCTTCTTAGAGATAAGCTTCCACCATTCTAGCGAGTCTTTCACTCTGTATTTTTACAGTCTCTGTACATTTCTTTCATTAATAGAAATCGTGTATTGTTGTATCTCTGTGTTTATGGTTGCAGCTATGATATATTTCTGTTATATTATTGAATATCTGCGATATCTCTGTGAATTTCTTTATTATATCTCCGATCTCATTTCGTGTCGAAAATAATCCGGATCAACAAGTGTATTAAAAAACTACGGGACCCTATTAGGCTAAATATGGGTGTGAAGACTAGTCTTAATGACATTGTGGAATTGGAACTTTTAGGTTGGTTTCTAGGTAGAAGCATAAGCAACGAATGTTTAAAGGACTGCACAAAATCCAACTTCGAGCCCATGGTTGGATACATTCCACATATCATGAATCTGGAAAAGCGTTGGTTAATATGGGTCTTCGAAATAGTGGCAGAGGTTGAAAAAATCCTTCATAAATGTTGGAAGTGGGGTTCACAAACTCTTTTTCTGAAGAAAAAAAAATGGCATGTCGACTTCTATGCTCGGTGTACTCAAGTGGATATCCTTCCAGTATGGTTTAGACTTTTGAGACTCCTGCTAGTCCTATGGTCAGAGGAAGTGTTTGAGGAAATAGGGAATGCTCTTGACATATACTAAGAAGTTATTTTCATGTTCCATGACACAGGGTATTTTGGAATGGCCCAAATTCTTGTGGGTTTGGATAATAGTAAAGGACTGGTGGAGACTATGGTCACAAAAATAGGAGAAGACCTTTTCCATATAGTCATAGATTATGAAGGTATACCCTTTAGGTGTGGGTGTTGCCACAACTATAGGCACTTGGTAGTCGATTGTAACTTTCCAACTCATAGGAAGATTTTGTCTTAGAGGAAGTAGATGAAAAGTCTAGGGGAGGAACAAATGGGAACTTCCCATAATCCAAGCTGGAAGGAGGAATTGGGGGACAAGGTGTCCACTATTGTCCTCGAGATACACCTTTGGAAGAAGAACATTGAACTTTGGTCACATGCTAGCATAAGGAACCAAGTTTGGATGAAATTATCTACAATAAGGATTGCTTGCCATAATCAAGTAAGTCCTTATAGTCTCTATCTCCAAATAAAAGAAAAACTTCTAAAAATTTAATTTTGGGGACATGGGAATAAAACCACTCAGGGACTTTCAAATATGTTGGGTGGGTGGGAATTTAGTTTTATAGATGTCATTTAGATATCAAGAGGGAACATTACTAGATGGCAGAAATGCTCCTACACCCTTACTAATTCATGGGCTTTTCCTATAGGTCTAGGGATTTCCCTTTTCTCTTTGAATCCGGGGAAAGAAATATCTATATTGAATGTATATGGACCTTACTTGGACAGGGTGGAGTACTAGGATAAGTTCTTGATATGTATTATATTGAGAATGACATGAAGGAAAAGATATAACAAGGAAACACACAAAGATATTGAAAGAAACATAGTAATGCAGTTAAAATGAGATTATATTAATGAATGGAATATGAAAGACTGTAAAATGCAAAGCACACAAACTAGCTAAAATGGTGGTAGCTTATCCTTGAAGAGAGAGATGTGTTGGCTACACTCATTCACAAGAAGTTGATTACAAAGAGGTCGAAAAGGCCTTTTAACATAAAACATGAATGAGAAAACCCTAAATATCCAAAACCCTAACCCCAAAAGATGAAATGCCAAAAGGTTTGTGGGCCCCGATGTGGTTAGTGATATGTCAACTTCCCTTCGGCCTAACTTTTGCATACGATCTATGCTTGGTCCCCTCTATATCCTGTTGAAAAGGTCTAGTTGAGAAGTACACATTATGAATATCCTAATCATGCCTTTACTTATCTATTGGGCATTGTCGTGCTTAAAAACGTTGTTTAGGGCCTCTAAACGACCCCAGAAGTTTGGGACCCAAAAAAATACCAAAATGTGGAATTATTATGAATTAGTGGAACAAGTGGGTGGCCACCAATATCCACCTAGATCGGTCCACCTCCCTTAGGAAGAAATGGTCCCCATTGCATCAAGTTCCTCCATCAGATGGGGAAACTTTTGTTGAATCCAACTCTTGGTAAGTCACTTGCCCTGGTGAAGAAGCTACCCTACTTTGACAACCCGATAGAGTTGGATGTTCTGCTAGTGGATGCCCTTAATTTTGGTGTCCATGATCCAATAAATTGTCGCCTACTCAATGCAATCGAGATTGAGTTATGTTGGGGGAAAGTGCTTGACCATGTCCGAAGTGTCGAGGAGAGGTGGAAAATATAATCAAAGTAGTTCCACATTAAATACGGGGTGCAAGACAAGGAAAGGGGGGATACTTAATTCAAAACCATTCTCACCCATAGTCTTGGTGATGGTGTAAGGCTCGTATCGGAGTGGGCGAAGCTTTCGATGGGGTCCTATGAGGCATTCTTTCTACAAATGCAACCATACCTTATCTCCCATCTGAAACTTATGTGGTACCCAATGTTGATCATGGCACTACTTGTACTTGGCATTGGATTTCTGTAAAATATCATGAACTTGTTGTTGGATGTGTTGGATTTGTTCAAAAACTTTGGTTGTTCGATCAGCCTTAGTCTAAGCATGGGAGGACTCTTCTTGTGCAGTTGTAATGGGTAGAGCTACATCAATCAGGGCCAATGGTTGGAACCCCAAGCACACCTGAAAAGGGTTGTGGCCAATAGAGTTGTGGAGGGATCCGTTGTAGCTATATTGAACATAAGGAAGGCTCTCATCCCATGTGTGTGGATGTTTGGAATTGTACATCCTCGGGACATGAACAATCATCCTGATAACTACCTTTATTTTTCTATCAATCAGTGGGTGGAAGGCAGTCGATTTAGTCATCTTGGTGTCCATCATCGACCATAGGATGGACCATAAAGTACTTAGGAACCTACTATCTTGATCTAAAATAATGGTCCATGGGAGCCCAAAATGAACCCAAACACACTCAAAGAAGAGCTTAGTGGTGGCCTTGGTTGTGATACTCTTCTTATAGGGTGTCAAAACTACCATATTAGAAAATCTATCAATGACCACGAAGATACAGTCATTACCATGCTTGGTTGAATGCAGATCGTAATCCATGGAGGTGGACTCCCAAGGCCTATCAGGAGTAGGTAGAGGGGTGTATAGCCCCTGTTTCTTAATGGCAGGTTTGGCAATGGAGCATGCAATGTAGGATCTGATATACTTGCTGACATATTGTCGATGCTTTGATGAATAAAAATGTTTTTGCAATACTGCCACTATGTTTTCCACACCAAAGTGTCCTGCCACCCACCTATAATGAACTTCCCAAATCAACTTTTCCCGCTCGCTTGAAGGAATACAAAGATGGGTTAGATGGCATGGCATTCCATCCTAGAGATGAAATTCTCGAACTGATTTTCTTGCGCTCAATGTCTGATAGGTAGCAACAAAGTCAAAGTCACTATTGTATAATTGTGGCCACTTGGATGTCTCATGCCCACGAGAATTAAAAATTGTAGTTAGCGCTACAACCGGGGGTTGGTTGAGATAGCTTGTAACATGGTTGTTGTTGCCCTTCTTATACTTGATGTTCCATTGGAATTTTTGCAGGTATGTGGACCACTTATGATGGTGGTCATTCTGTAACTTTCCTTGTGTCTGCATGAATTGCAGAGGCATGTGATGAGTGTGGATCATCGTTTCCTTTCCCATAATGTAATGCTTCCACTATCAACATACACGCAAAATGGAGTAGATATCTTTGTCATAGGTGGGGTATATACAAATAACATCATATAGTGTTTCACTGTGATAGGCCATCAGATGCCTGTGCTAAGTGAGGATTTCATCGATAACATAGTCTAAAGCATCTGTCTCAATCTCAAATGGTTGTTGTAGGTTTGAAAAAATAAGGACTAGTGTTGAGCAGAGGTGGAATTTCAAATCCTCAAATTCTTTCTATTGTGACATAACCTAAACAAGCTTGGCCTTGGCTCCACCCTTGGTCACCTAGCTCAGGGCCTAAGCGATATGAGAGAACCCCAACACAAACCTACAGTAGAAGTTGGCAAGGCCCAAGAAGCTGTAGAGCTCAGTCAGTGTCTTTAGGGCCATCCAATCATGAAAGACTTGGATCTTGGTTGGCCACATGCACACCTGGCTCAGCCACAATGTATCCCAAATATTGAATTCTTTGTATGTTGAAGGAACACTTCTCCAAATTGGCATATAACTTGTATTGTCGCAAGGTTCCCAAGACCTATTGATTGTGCTTCAAATGTTCCTCCCAAGTTTTGTTAAATATGAGGATATCATACATATATATGACCACAAAGGAGTTTGTAAACAGGCACAATATATCATTCATCATCTACATGAATGTGGTCAGAGCATTAGTCAATCCAAAAGGCATGACCAACCACTCAAAGAGACCTTCTTTATAATTGAAGGTTGTCTTCAATACATCAGTTTGCTCAATCAACACTTGGTAGTAGCCTGAATTCAAATCAATCTTATTGAAAATTTTGGTGCCCTTGAGATGATCTAGAAGATCATTAATCTAGGGGATTGGGTACTGATTCTTGACTGTGATCTTGTTCAGGGCTCTGTAATCAATACAAAGTGGCCATGTTCTGTCCTTCTTATGTACTAGAACAATTGTTGAAATATTGTAAATGCAAAGAGTATTCTATTTATTATTGAGTTATTATTCATTAGATCAATCCCCTTTTGTGGATTTATCATGTCGGGCATTGTAATTGACCAAATCCCCTTTTGTGGATTGGTAAAACCCTAAATATATTATGCAAATTGAGAAGTCGACCCCTAGGCTAATTAAAGTCGTTTTAACCACTAAGAAGACAAGTCAGCCCTGCCCAGTGAAGAGACACCTGCCAGTTCGTATAAATAAAGGAAGTCAACACCTCATTTGTTCACTCACTCATTCGCTCACTCAATGCGCAATTTTGGTAGCTGTAGTTGGGAGAAGAAGGAAGAGAGAGGCACATTGCTTAGTGGAGGATATTCTCTAGTGTTTGGTTTATTCTCTTGGCATTCTCTTGTCTATCTATATTAAGGAAGTTTTTGTTGGGTTTTCTCCCCCATGAGGGTTTCCCAGGATAAATGATGTGTATCTTGTGATTATGTTTCTCTCAGTGATCCTACCTATGTTATTGTTATCTAGTAAATTGAAAAGAAACCTAATAATAGCTCAAAACTTAACATGGTATCAGAGCTAAGACGAAGAGAGCATCTTTCATTGGATAAAGAAAAACGTCATTGTTGTTGTACAAGAAAATTAGGGATTTTTTTGAAGAGGAATATCAGCCTAAAAATCATCTAGAAAAGTGTGCCCTAGCCTAGGGAACTCTTTGGCACCTTGAGCACACCTTTTCAATGGATAGAATTCCCAGAAAGTGAAACTCTAGTTTTCACTGGTACCAGAAAACTAGAAAACCAGAAGTACCAGAAAACTAGGAAACCAGAACCAGTACCAGAAGTACCAATCCAGAATTCCGCTGGTCCAGTTTGAAGGGGAAAAATTTAGATTTTATGAAATCTAACTGCACCAAGCTACTCGCCTCAGTCAAGCGCACCTTCTGATAAGTTCAAAATTAAATTATGAGCATTTTCAATTTTTGGTCATTTTCCTAGCTCCAGGTAAAGATGTCTGTAAGCACTAAGCTTGTTGACAAGCTAGAAGGCGTGGAAAACTTTTGTACCTGGAAGTATAGGATTGCACTCATTCTTGAAGAGAATTATCTAGCAAGATTCATTAAATAAGATGTACCAGAACCTACCGATGTCGCAGCTAAAGCAAAACACCAAAAGGACACAGTTAGGGCCAAAAGAATCATTGCAGATTCTATTAAACATCACTTGATTCCTCAAGTGGCTTCAAAGAAGACTCCAAAAGAAATGATTGATGCTCTAACCAGATTGTATGAAGGGAAGAATATCAATCGAAAGATGAATCTAAGAACTCAACTCAAAAGTACAAGGATGCAGAAAGGAGAAACAATTCAGGAATATTTCTCTAGAATATCACATTTCAAAGAACAACTAGAATCGGTTGGTGATACTCTAGATGAAGATGAACTTATAATGACAACCCTTAATGGTCTCACAAGACCTTGGGATGCATTCATCCAAACTATTTGTGCCAGAAAGGAGAAATTAAACTTTGACAGTCTTTGGGAAGAATGTGTTGTAGAAGAAGCAAGAGTAGCTAACCGAGAAGCATTACTATCAAGAGATGAAGATAAAGCCCTAGCTACTCATACTAAAGGAGGAAGGAAGAGGTATTAATTCTATAAAGAAACTCATCAACATAAGGAGTCTCACCCCAAAAACAAATTCATACATAAATAATCTCACCCTCCAAGGAGATTCCATAAGTTTCAGAAAGGTTAAAGAAGAGAAAAAGATTTATCATCCTACCAATGTTACCATTGTGACAAGATGGGCCATATTGATAAGAATTGTCTAGCTATATGAGAAGAATACAAGAAGAGAAACAAGAGGCACCATGCCCATACAGTTGAAGATGAAGAGCCACCCACAAAGATGATAAAATAACAAATTGAAGACTATGTCTTAATCTCTGCCCTCTCAGGATCGGTGTCACTTGGTGAGGACACTTGGCTCATAGACAGTGGTGCCTCCAAACACATGACAAGTCAAAGAGACATTCTCTCTTGCCTTACAGAAAAGAAGTTTCCCCAGAAAGTTGCACTTGGAGATGATTATCAACACCCTATCAAAGGAGTAGGGGAATCAAATAACAAACTTGATTCAAGGATCCCAATGAAGATGAAGGATGTACTATATGTACCAGGTTTTACAAAGAACTTACTTTCTATCTCAGCCCTAGATAAGAAAGGCTTCAAAGTTGCCTTCATAGATGGAGAAGTTCTTATGTGGCCCAAAGGAAAAACCATGGAAGAAGCAATTGTTATTGGAAAAGAAGAAGGTGGCTTGTATAAGCTAAAAGGTCACTCAGAAGAAGCCTTGACTCATTCCATTGAGAATCCCTGTGAACTTTGGCATATAATACTAGCTCACATTTAGTACAAGGCATTACCATATGTAAGCAAGGCAGTCACAGGTCTACTAGAATTCAAGGTTGACCATGAAGGTGTGTGTAACAAATGTGCACAAGGAAAGAACATCAAGAACCCTTTCCCAAAGAGAGACAATAAAGCAGAAGGAGTCCTAGAGCTCATTTACTCAGATGTATGTGGCCCAATGCCATCAACCTCCATCAATGGATATGTATATTGTGTCTTTTATTGATGACTATTCTCACAAAACCTGAGTTTATTTTTTGAAATCAAAAGATGAAGTGTTCAGTAAATTCAAGGAATTCAAAGCCTTGATAGAGAATCTCTCTAAAAGAAGGATCAAGATACTTAGGTCAGATAATGGAGGAGAATACACCTCAAAAGAGTTTGTAAACTTTTGTAAATATGCCTGGATCAAGAGGGAGCTCACCGCTCCCTACAATCCTAAAAAAAATGGTGTAGCAGAAAGAAAGAACAGAACTATAATGGAAGCAATGAAGACTATGATCCATGATCAAGATCTTCCAATGCACCTATGGGCAGAAGCAGCAAAAACAACAATATATATACAAAAAATATTGTCCGATAGTGCACTTGGGTTCAAGACCCATGAAGAGATGTTCTCCGGAAAGAAGCTAGAAGTAAGTCATCTCAAAATATTTTGTTGTCCAATATTTGTACACGTTCCAAAAGAGAAGAGAACCAAGCTAGACCCTTCAGGAAAGAATGGAATATTTGTTGGATACTATGAGGTCTCCAAGGCCTTCAGAGTTTATATACCAGGTTACCATCATATTGAGATCAACAGAGATGTAACCTTTGATGAAGATGCAACACTCAAGAAATCAAGAAGATGTCAGCTTGAAGAAGAGCATGTGGCTCCCAGAGTTGCAGAACCAGTGAGGGAAGTCATAACTTCCCCTGATGAGGAGATTCTAGAAGATCATGACATAATAAAATCCCAAGAACCTCCCTAGATGACGATCTCCCACAAGAGAAAGCCATCGCGGGCAAGGGAACTTATTCAAAATGGAGAGAAGTATGGTGCCCCCGAAGGAACCATGAGACAAATCAAGAAACCCAAGCCATTCTCCAGTTATATGGCTTTGATGTGTGATCTCTTAGAGAAGGAGCCTACTTTCTTTGAAGAAGCTATTTAGAAGAAATAATGGGCAGATGCCATGACAAAAGAATACCAATCCATTATAAAGAATGATGTATGGGAAATAGTTACCAGACCAAAGAGCAAGGATGTGGTATCTTCCAAATGGCTTTTCAAAATAAAACATGTTGTTGATGGAAGTATCGAGATATATAAAGCAAGGTTTGTTGCTCGTGGATTTTCTCAAAAGGAAGTGATTGACTATGAAGATATGTTTTCTCCTGTAGCCAAATACACTTCAATCAGAACCATCGTAGCCCTTGCAGCTAAGATGAAGTGGAAGTTACACCAGATGGATGTGAAAACAACTTTCTTGAATGGTATCATTGAAGAAGAAGTGTATATAGAACAACCTCAAGGGTTTGAAGTTGAAGACAGGAAGACTCATGTTTGCAGGTTGAAGAAGGCTCTGTATGGATTGAAGCAAGCTCATAGAGCTTGGTATGGAAGGATTGACAGTTTCTTAACAAGCTTGGGATTTACCAAGAGTAAAGTTGATTCTAACCTTTACTTCAAGGTTATGAATGATGAGCCTGTTATATTGCTGCTATATGTGGATGACTTATTCTTAATTGGAGAAGAAAAGCTCATCACTGATTGTAAGAAGAAGCTCGCCGTAGAATTTGAGATGAAAGACCTTGGCCTAATGGACTATTTCTTAGGTCTTGAGGTATGGCAAAGCCTAGAGAAGATCTTCCTTAACCAAGGGAAGTATGCAGCTGAAATACTGAAGAGATTTGATATGTTGGAGTGCAAATCAATGAATACACCCATGGAAACAAAGTTGAAGCTCCTGGTTGACACTTTGTCAGAATTGATTGATGCTACATTGTACAGACAGATCATTGGATTGTTGATGTATTTGACGAACACCAGGCCAGATATATGTTTTGTTGTGAACACCTTGAGTCAATTTCTGGTAGAGCCCAGACGTGTTCACTCGGTTGTTGCAAAACATGTGATGAGGTACATCAAGGGTACATTAGATTGTGGTCTTAGTTATAATAAAGATCATGACTTGATACTGAGTGGTTATACCGATTCAGATTGGGATGGAAGTGTCTTTGACAGAAAGAGCACTTAAGGATGTTGTTTCAGTCTGGGGTTAGCCATGATCTCATGGCAGAGTAGGAAGCAATCAAGAATTTCTCTCAGCATGACAAAAGAATAATACATGGCTGCATGTTCCGCCAGTTGTGAAGCCATATGGCTTCAGAAGTTGTTGACAAGTCTATTCGATCTGGAGATGGAAGCAATCGTGATTCTATGTGATAACCAAAGTTGCATAAAGATGACAAAGAACCGTGTGTTCCATGACAAGTCAAAACACATAGAGATCTGATATTATTACATCCGTGATATGGTGCAGAGAGGAGCCATAAAGCTCCAATATGTTAGCACAGATGAACATGTACCAAATGTATTGAGAAAACCTTTATCTCGTGTAAAGTTTGAGCACTTTCGAGATAATCTTGGTGTAGTCCAAAAGGACCTCCCTCGAAAGGGGGAGTAGTGTTGATGCCAGCCTAGTGCTGAATATTTATAGCGTCGTGCTGATGTTGTTGTGATGCCAACCTAGTGCTGAAGATTTCCAGCTTCGTGTTGATGTTGTTGTGATGCCAACCTAGTGGTGAAGATTTCCAACTTCGTGTTGATGTTGTTGTGATTCCATCCTAGTGCTGTAGATTTCCATATTCTTGTTGATGTTGTTGAGATGCCAACCTCGTGTTGATGTTGTTGAGATGCCAACCTCGTGTTGAATATTTCCAGCTTCGTGTTGATTTTGTTGTTGATGCTCCAACCTTCATGCTGTGATGTTGTTGTTGTTGTTGATGATGCTCCAACCTTCGTGCTGTGATGTTGTTGTTGATGATGGTCCAACCTTCATGCTGTGATGCTGCTATTGTTGATGTTGTATCAACCTTGTGTTGTTATTGATGATGATGATGTATTAGTGTTATACTAATCCATGTTGATGCAGATGATGATGATGCCATTCTAGATCCCTGTTGTGGATGATGATATTGATGATGAGAAAAACTTTTGATGATTTATAGATATGCCAGTCAGTGTTCCATATGTTGTTGCCCTCTTTCTCTCATGATGATGTTGTAGAATACCCTTCTTATTAAGGGGGAGTATTGAAATATTGTAACTGCAAAGAGTATTCTATTTATTATTGAGTTATTATTCATCATATCAATCTCCTTTTGTGGATTGATCATGTCGGGCATTGTAATTGACCAAATCCCTTTTTGTGGATTGGTCAAACCCTAAATATATTATGCAAATTGAGAAGTTGGCCTCGGGGTTAATTAAATTGGTTTTAACCACTAAGAATACAAGTTGGTCATGCCCAGTGAAGAGACACCTTTCCATCACATGCCAGTTTATATAAATAAAGGAAGCCATCGCCTCATTTGTTCACTCACTCATTTGCTCACTCAGTGCACAAGTTTAGTAGTTGTACTTGGGAGAAGGAGGAGAGAGGCACATTGCTCAGTGAAGGATATTCTCTAGTGTTTGGTTTATTGTCTTGGCATTGTATTGGCTATCTATATTAAAAAAGTTTTTACTGGGTTTTCTCCCCCATGAGGGTTTCCTGGGATAAATGATGTGTATCTTGGGATTGTGTTTCTCTCAGTTATCCTACCTATGCTATTGTTATCTAGTAAATTGAAAATAAACCTAATAATAGCTCAAAAATTAACAACAATTGGGCTCCCACTAGGTGAGGAGCTTGGTCTAATGTGGCCCTTCAAAATTAGCTCTTGGATCTAGCATTTAATTTTCTCATTCTCCATTATAGAGTGCCTATATGCAGGGTCATTAGGTACAGGAGCACCGAGTGTCAAATCAATTGATTTCTTTACCTAATAGTGCAAAGGCACCCTAATAGGTGAGGCAAATATGTCTTTGTGTTCTTCTATTATCTTGTCCACCTATTTATGCCGTGTAGAGAGACCTCATGTAAAGGTATTGACAGTTGTAGTGATCTTTTTTTCACCTTCCAACCGAACCATAAAGAGGGAAAATCTCCCGATTTGAAAAACCGCCTTTTTGCACTGCTTCGTGGAGATCAAATAGACTGTAGTAGTTGGGACTACCTCTGGTACCCTGTAGATTTGACCTCCCAAAGTAATAATGACACTATGGGGCCTAGATTCATAAACAACATAACACTTCCATATGTATGATTGTCCTAAAAGAACATCACATACTTCAAGTGGGGAAACATCACACAATACCTCATCTTTGAAGGGTTTGGTGTTGTAGTGTGGATGACATTGTTGACTGACATAGATGTCTCATTCTTGACTGAGCCAACCGATGGTGTATGGATGAGGGTGCGATGTTGTTGTTAGGTTCAACCTCTTGATGACCTCTGCTGAGATTAAGTTCTTATAGATATTGTTGTCAACAATGAAATGGAGTGGGGTCCTCTTCACCCACATCTATGAGTGGAAGAGGCGCTATCCTTCTTCAGGCTCCTCTGGTTGGACCTTTGTGGTAGCGATGGTGACACTGGGTTTTGTGTCAATGATCCATTTCCCCTTATTTGGTTCCAAATCAGAGTCTAATTTGGCATCCGACTCTAAGGCTTTCATCTTAGTCAACAATGATTGTTTGGAGTGACATTCATTAGTGTTGTGTCAAGGGATTTTGTGGAACTCGCACCACTTTCCCTAGTTTCCTTCTTTGACTTCTCGTTACCATTATTTTCTTGTGGTTTGGATTGGTTGTCTTGGGGTTAGACATCCTTGCTCTATCATTTTTTCTAGGAGTTAGGGCCACCTTTATTGTGATTCTGCTATGATGGGTATTCTTTTTCTTGAACTTTTGCTCGATCTGGACAACATATTGGTGAGAAACTCTTAGTTAGGATATGTCTAGGAATTCCATATATGTTTGGATGTACATATTTAGGCCAATGCAGTACTTTAGAACCAAGTTTCACTTGGAGTCTTTAATACCTAACTTTGTGCACAAGGTATGGAATATGTTGGTGCACTCTGGCACCGTCTGGTATCTCTCCTAATGAAAAGTTGTCCATCTTGTGTATTGATCATCATAGTATCCAACATGGTAGTATTGCTTCTTGAGTGCATCAACAAAATCCACCCAAGTGGGTTCTGGCCCAAAAACTGCAGACTCATCTCCGACATTGTCGTTCACAGTAAATTTCCCACAAATCTCTGACATGGGGAAGGGCTTTAAGGAGCACGAAGTTGGTTTTTTCATTGTTGGAAATTTTTTGGATAGAGAAATAACCCTCTAGTAGACTTAACCATTTTTCAAAAGTGTCAATGTCTATCTGGCCTTCAAATGAAGGAATATCAAAGTTAACTTATACCTTGAAGGGTGTCACACCTCTGAAGTTATTGTTGGTTGAAGGTGTCTATGTTGTTGTTGGTAACTATCAAAGGATCTAGATGAAGTTATCCATCATCTCATTCCTATGTCGCACAAGGGATTCCTCAAGCAACAATCTGATATGATCTCTTGCTCCATCATCTCTATTTTCTTCTTCCATGGGAGGATGTTTGGGCCAATAGGAGTGTTCTTCCCCAAGCTCAACCAATTCAATACCCAATTCTCTATAGCTTGACCTTGTCGGGGACATGCAAAGAGAAACAAAAAAGAGTAGATTGCTCTGATATCACTGATCCAGATTATATTGAGAACGACATGAAGGCAAACATATAACAAGGAAACACACATAAATATTGCAAGAAACGCAGTAATACAATTAAACTGAGATTCTATTAATGAATGGAATACAAAATATTGTAAAATGCAAAGCACACAAACTAGCTAAAATGGTGGTAGGTTATCCCTGAAGAGAGAGATGTGTCGACTACGCTCATTCATAAGAAGTTAATTACAAAGAGGCCAAAAAGTCCTTTTAACATAAATCATCGATGAGAAAACCCTAAACATCCAAAACTCTAACCCTAGAAAATGAAATGCCAAAAGGTTTATGGGCCTCGATGTGGTTAGTTGATAAGTCAACTTCTCGGGGGCATAAATTCGCATATGATATCCATTTTGGGCGCTCGATAGCCCATCGAATAGGTTTATCTGAGAAATACACATTCTAAATGTCCCAATAGTGATTTCAATTGTCTATCTTTCGTGCCAAAAAAATGTCATTTAGGGATTTAAAACGAACCTGGAAGGTTGGAACCTGAAAAATTGTCAAGATGTGGAACCATTATGAAATAGTGGAATAGGTGGGTGGCCACCAATATCCACCTAGATCAGTTCTTTCAAATGGAATGCATTCAAACTGGATTAGTTGTGGTAGGGGGAGACTTCAAATTTTCTCTAAGAGCCTCAAAAGTATGGGGATCGACAACACAAGCAGATTGTCTTCCATGTTACTTTATAATAAACATGGAAGAAGTAGGCTTGTTGGATATTGAAATCGCTGAGCCGTCTCACACTTGGAGGAACAAGAGAATCAAAGAAGCTATAATTGCTAAGAGGATTGAATGGTTCTTAATATTTAAATGGTTCCTTGATGAATTCATTCTGATAAAACAATGAGTCATATTACGAGGGGAGTCTGACCATAATCCAATAGTTTTGGGAGTAACA
>ML831307.1:94075-148764 GCA_009831015.1 Picea engelmannii
TGAAGGAGTCAATTACTTCTCAACCCTTTTCAAAGAGGACTCTTGAACTATAATTGCTAAGGTAATAAGGCTATCAAAATCCTTTCCTAGCTTTTTCAATCATGAGGACAATAAGGAGTTAATGAAAGAGGTTGGAAAAGAAGAATTGCAACAAATTTTATAGAGCTTTCAAAAGGACAAAAGTCCAGGGCCAATTGATCTTCCTATGGAATTATTTTTAGGTTGTTATGAGTTCATAGAATAATACTTAAGAAGGGTGGTGGAGCCTACAAGAATCACAAGCAAAATGCTTAGATATTATAACACAACATTTATAACATTGATTCCTAAAGAGGATAATCCGATAACCTTTAAAAAATTCAAGCCAATCTCTTTATGCAATTGCATCTATAAAATCATCTCAAATGTTATTGCTAGAAGATTGAAAAATATTTTATCCAAACAAATCTTTGGAGAAGAGTTTAGTTTTTTAGAAGGGAACAAATCCAAGAGGCAATTGGGATAACTCAATAAATCCTTCATTCAATCAAAGTTAGGAACCAAAGAATGATGGTAATTAAAGTGGACTTTTCCAAAGCACATGACATGGTAAGCTAGCTTTGCCTTAAACTTATTCTTATACACTTGGGTTTCTATCATTCATTTGTTGTTTGGGTGATGAGATGCATTACTTAAGTATCTTTTGTTATCTTAATTAGTGGGGAAACATCCCCTTTCTTTAGACTAGGAAGATGCCTTAGATAGGAGTGCCCCTTATCCCCTCTCCTTTTCCTTTTAGTTGGTGAGAGGTTGACTAGTTTAATAAAAGAGGCTTCAAAAAATGGTAGTTTTGAAGGGGTAAACATTGGAACAAATTGTAATATCTCAAATATTTTTTTTGTGGATGATATATTGATCTTTTATGAGGGAACTATTACCTCTCAAACTCTACCCAAGAGGAAAATGTCCTAACCTCGATGGAAGAGCCTAGAGGCACTACAAGAAAGCTATCCACTATCACCTAGGTAGCCTTTCCCACACTTTAGACTAAGGAAAACTATCCTAGCCAAGGGGGGATACCTACAAGTCAATCTAATCCAAACATTGAGGAGTTGGAGGTTTTAGCTTAAATTGATTATTCTACTGCTTAACCAAATCAATTCATCCTTATAATGTATAGATCATGAGAGAAATGCAGCGAGTTGTTCAACTAACTTTGGGAAAGAGATGTGAATGTTATATTTATTGCCAAGATAGAGAAATATCATGCAATATCCCAAAATATGTTGAGTATGTCAAGGGTTTAAAAATAATAGAATATCCAAACCACAAAGTAATGTTGAATTCAAGGATCATAAAATATTATGATAAGTAATTGTGTCCTGTCAACATTCAATCGAGTTCATAATATTTTCCCCTTAAAGAAATAATCGACAATCATAGATTTGAACAAAGTTGAAGGTGATTAAAGCATCAAGTGTCATGTTGTTGCATGATGTACCAAAGTGTATACAAAAAATATGTTTACCATTTCCTATTCAAAAAATGATGCCAAGATATGTTTAGAATTTCAAAGGAAAATGACAATCAGTACTACGATGAATCCATTGTGAACTATGAGACCCAAAACATTCTCACTTAGAGAAATATTGAAGTGTGAGTTATGTGGAAGCATTTGCGAATTATTACATCAATTCTATATTTATTCAAAGTTATATGTTGCAACCCAAATTTATCACTATGTGTGACTTGTCAAAACAGAGTAAGTGTAAACAATCGAAGCTTACTAGATTTAAATCCCAAAAATATCATGATAGCCAATGTTTCACTTATATAGACACACGATACACCATAATTATCAATGTTGTTAGGGTTGTCTCACTTTGTATGAAGTCTAGATATATAAAAGAAAAAACCATTATAAACTATGTTATGTTGTACCAGCAATGTAAACGTTCAAGGAGATCCACCATGAATTTAGTTGCTCTGGTTTTATGAAGATAAAAGGACAGTTCTATTGGAGTATAATGCAAATAAAATGAGATTGTAACAACAGAGTTTGCTATTGGAGTATAATGCAAATAAAATGAGATTGTAACAACAAAGTTTAAACAACTTGTAACATGAGAATTTTAAACCCCTTGTATGTGTGAGTATTGCCCAGAATTATGATGATATTAGTGCACAATGATAATAAAGATCCATTTTTCTAATAGGCCATAAAATTAGCATTAGGTGCATTCAAAGGAACATAGTTTTGTCATCAAAGAAATATTGTCATATTTCTCATACCATTCAAATGAACCATAGGCAAGATTGACTAGTGAGTTGTCATCACATCCATAAGGCTTATATTCCAAACCGAATATGCTAAAAAATGTGCTTGACATTTATGAGAAAGTACAACTAACAATTCAATAATGTCCAAAGCATTACATGCCACACAAATTTCCAACATGGAGTTAAAGTGGATTCCATGATTTTACTCCAAGTCGTTCAACATTTTAAGGCATTGTTCTAACATTCTAGATTGATCAAACCATACTTATGTAGAAATAACTTGGAAAGAGAGTATGTTTAACAACAAAAGTAATTCTGGAATACGTTTTTTCATGCAAAACATTTGTTCTGAACTGAAATTTAGGATGTTTTATTAAGTTAGAGTGTTACTCATTCATTTAATTCAAATCAAAACTTAGAGCAGAGTTTAAGTGTTTTGAAACCTAGATCAACGCATTACCAAAACAAGTAAAATTTTGGTGTCATGAGAGATCAACAGATAGGCCTTTAACCATAAATTATTAGTCCTTGATGCAATCAATTTGGTTAACTTACATGATACTTAGCTATATCTATGTATAAAATTAGAAAAAACCCCTTATATCTAGAAAAATTTGCAATTTGATTCATGTTAGAACAAACTTTGAGATGTCAAGATGCATATAAAACTCACTTTAGCATCTAGATGTGAATTTATTAGCCAATGAAAACCTAGAAATGCAACCCAGATCAAAGAATTAAACCTTAGTTTGCATATAAAACAAAAAATGAAAAGGGGAAAAATTTAATTGAGATGGTTAAGATAGGAAAAGAAAACCCTAGTGCTACAATTGGGCATGGAGTCTAGTCCATCCCTCGAGTAGATGCCATTTTCTCCTTTGTTGTTGAAGTTCCCACACATCTCCTAGAGAATGCTTGGTGAACATAAATCTAGGGTACCTGGACTACACAAGATTCACAGGGAGGCTAAACTAATTCTAGATTTAGCCTAAGTATTTTAACATTAAAAAAACAAAACAAAATCAAAGCATCAATCTAGGGTAAGAAATTAAAACCCTATGGCATTCAATTCCAATTCTAAGACCTAGCTTCAAAATTTACAAAGAAACAAAATAAAGATAGCCCATACCTTATTTGCATTGCTAGCTTGCAATAGCCCTTTCCTCATTGAAATTTGCATGCCAAAACCATTTTATTATTAACCTAGGACCTAAAGGAATTAGAGAATAAAACACACCAATATTGGGCAAATAATCCTTTTCATTCCATTTCCAAGCATGTAGAATGAGAGAGACACCCTCCTTAAATAGGCAGAGGCCTCCTCAAAACCATACATAGAAAACCATGAGATACAATGAAACAATGTGTTCATACCATGGGTTGAGATAAAACCAGGAGCCAATACCATGTCCTTAGTGAAAACCATGTGAGAAAACCACTAGAAGTTACAACAAACTCCTAAAATCTAGGGCAAGCTTCTCAAAATGAGCCAAACTCCAACTAACTCCACATGTGTGGTCCATAGAGGAGAGAGAAGAAGTGCATCCTCCCTTAGATTGAGCTAACAACCATTTTGTAGCATGTGTGAGGTCAAAAAGGGGTAAAAAACATGAGCACCCCACTAACTAACTCCCCCTTTCATGCAACAAATGTTAGACCATTGGTTTAGATTGATGGACAACTGGTTTGGATAGTTGGTTGTCATTGATGTCAACCCTTGGAGAGTGAAATTGCATATTGATTTCAACCCTTAGAGATTGATGTCAACCCTTGAGTATGTCTGGTAGCACATTCCAGTAGCTCTAGAGGTATGGGTAAGGAACCCAAGTTTGGTTGAGGAATAATGTAATGAAGATAAATGAAATTGCAGGTGAGACTATTCTAGACGGATAATACATGTCGTGTCGTTTCTGATGATATGTGGTATTCCACATAGTTCCTCACGGTTGAGGAGATATGGCTTAGTAAATTTGGAGAACCCTCATGAGTTATCTAGAAGCCACTAGAAGGTCAAAGAAGTCAAATTATTCTAGAAGCTCCTAGAAGAAGTTGATTAGTCAAAGTGGTTGCAACTAGGAGTTAATCATGGGTTAAGTTGTTGCAATAAGAAAATAATTAAAAATAAATTAGTTGCAACTAGAAGTGGAGAATTTACTATTTGTGGATAAAGTGGTTGTAAGTGGACTAAGTAGTTAGAAGTGGGTTATCCCTAAAAGAAGGAAGTTGGTTAGAAGATAGCCCCAAGTGGAAGCTACTTGGAGAGTATAAATAAGAGAGTAAGGGTCTCTTATTGTGATCTATATATTGAGCACATTGAATATCTATTATTTTATGAAAGGTTTATTGCAGGTAATCATTGATACATCTGAAGTTACATAAGTCTGAGGTAGCAAAGGAGGATTGACAAGGAAAGTTTTGGAGTTTCAGAAAACCCTAGTTTTTTGAAGCTGTACACGGGTTGTAGAAGGTCAGGTGGCATACATATCTGGGCCATAGAAGGCTAGGTCATGTACATATGTGGACTGAAAGAGGGCAAGTCGTGTACATTTGAAAACTTAATTAGATGTTGGTGCTAGGTCTCTAGAGTCTGGAAGCAAGTTCCTAGGTCATCTTTCTACAGGTTCAGATCAACTACAAAAGTTTTGGTATGGTTACATGTTTGTTTTGATGATTAGATTTGCTTATGATATGGTGAATGCTTGAGGAATTCTTGGTGTGATGGTTGTGGTACTTGGACATGGTATATGCTAGATGGTTGGTTGAGTGAGAAACACTCTTATGTATGGTACAATACTAATATGGTTCCCACAGTTTACATCTTTGAGCTACTTGTACTTGGTTGAGGGATATCTATGTTGTATGATGATGTATGCATGAGGGACATGCATAGGTTGTTGAATATGCTTCACTGAAGACATGGTACAAATATGGATATGGTTGATGATATGGTATATATTTATGTTGGTCAGTGACATGTTGACAAGTTACAGGTTGATGTGACAGAGACAACAAAGGTTTGAAGGGCTAAAAGTTTTGGAGTTCCAGAAAACTGAAAACCCTAGTTTTTTGAAGGTGTACACAGGCCGACAGAGGACATGTCACATACATATGCGTGGTGAAGTATAGACAGGTTGCGTACATACGCGTGTTGTAGTATAAACAGGTCACATATCTGTTGGTACAATTGGACATATTATTTTCTGTTTACAAGCTCGGTCTTGTACTTGAGGGTTGGATTCCTCACATCTCAGTTGGTGTTGAGATCTTCAAGTTGGGTTTTGTATTTGAGAGTTGGTACTCTTTTGGACTTGGTCCTCTTTTCAGTTGGTGTTGATAAACCCCGAATATTGTAGTCTCATGTAACAACATAATACAAAAAGATTACACATATATTTGGTGCTCATTGTGTTCATTGTGATGATGGTTCATAGTTCTTTATTATTGATGAATGTTGTTGATATATGTTTTCATGCAAGCAACTATTTGTGAATGCAAGTAATGAATGATGATGGTTTAAGTAGTTACTAACTAAAGAAAGAAATAATTGTGAAAAGAGCCACACACTGATTCACCCCCCCCCCTCTCAGTGTGGTTGGTGTGTCCAACAATTGGTATCAGAGCAAGCCTTCACTATAAGCCTTACAAGCTTGAAGGAGATCCATGGACACACAAATGGGTGGACATGTAGTGCCCTTTTGGGCACAGGCCCATTTTGGGGAAAAGGCACGACGTGGAGGAAAGACAGTTGGTAGAAAGGCACGCGAGGTGCGCATGCAAGAAGAAGGGAAAGAAAGACAACTGGTAGGAAAATAAATGGAAAAAAATGTGCATGCATAGGAGGAAAGTGCGCAAGGCCAGCATGCAAGAAGACCTAACTACGTTACGGTTTTGGTAAGAGAAGGTAATGACTGATGAGCCAAAAATAGATATAAATAGACACCTAGGAGGTATAGGGGGGGTTGGTAGTTTTGATGGGTGTTACTCGTGTGATATGGAGTAACAGGTCTATAACATGACTATAATCCGATACCTTTTTGTAAGCTATTGATCTAGGGGAGAGAAAAGTAACTAGACCTTGAGGGTTAGATCACAGACTGAAGAGCCTGGTGCGATCTAGTCAGCCTCGTAAAGGTCGTGGAGTCTGTTTTGTGAATGTATGAATGGAGTTGTAGTGCCCACGGTGCCATATATGAAAGAACCATAATAAAAGAGCTTAAGAGCCAAATCTTTGTGGATGTAGCCCAAGAGGGGGTGAACCACGATAAATCATGTGTTATGTGGAATGCTTATTGTTTCTGTCTTTGTCGTCAATGGTTAGATCTTAGATGAATGTCTTGATGAAGTAGTTAGATCTGTTGATTTACATGCATGAATAAAGAATGACAGAATAACTAAGACAGATGAATGATATAGTAATTAACTGAAGGTCACATGGTACAATCCTATATCCCCACTCATTCCCAGGCTGCAATCACCTGAGCGTTGCAACCACCCATAGAACTATCTCAGATGAGACTACGCATTGCACTCTGTGTACTACGTTGCCTTCTAATTTACCAGGAGGGCCAATAGTTTTAGAGGCTTTGTTGGATCCCTAGTAGACTTGAACCCATGTCAGTCATGTTAAAGGTATAACTCAGATAAGCAACCAACAAATGGTTCCATAGCCAGTTGGAACAACATATGATTGAGTGGATGAGATCTTTTGAAGAGTTGTTAAAAGAATGTTGGATCTGTTGAAAAACTGTTAAAAGAATGTAAGATCTGGGACCGAAGTGTCAAAAAGAATGAAAATATAGGAGGGAATGTTTATACCCTGGAGACCCACGAAAGAGGAAATAGAGAGATGGTTGAAAACAAAGGAGCTAGAGTTTTCACAACAAGATAACATAAACCCCATAGTAACACCTATTGGCACAAGGGGAAGACCCAGGGTTCAACTCTTACAGTGCACCAACAAACCCTAACTATTGGCCCTTTCGGCAACACCTGCGGGCATATGCAGTCTCACCCAAAGTAGCAATAGGGGGTTGCAGGACACATGTGTCTACAACCAAAGGAAATGCAAAGTGGATCCATAACAACAACACACTGCAATCGGTTATTCTTTATCTCTCTTAAGCCTACTTCGCAAGTTATATCTCTGATCTAACACAATAATGCAATAACAATATATCAGATGGAAAATAACACAACATCAACCACAAAGAACAACAAGATATACATGGTTCACCCTCTCCCGAGGGGTACGTCCACAAAAATGTGTTTCTTGATATATTAGATGAAAACATATAGTTATATATACACACTTAGCTTGCAGATCTCTCTCTCTCTTTCTCTCTCCCTCTTCCCTCCCTGCGCACCCAGCTACAGGGTTGATCTTCACACCCAACTGAAGATCTTACAATATAGACTCGATATTGTTCTCAACAATAATAATAGCAACAACCAACAATCAATTATCAACAACCCTCTCGACTCTCCTAGACCTTTATTTATAGATTACATGGCAAAGTCTAGGTGTCAAAACCCTAGATCCAAAACCCTCGGTGCCAAAACCCTAGGTCAACGTGACCCGTACTTTAAGGGCTTCGCTAACCTGTCCCTCCTCCTTTTTCACGAGGTGCTCCAAAGCACTCGTTGATGTCTTCTTCCACTTGCTGAGTTGTCCCCGATCCATCTCCCTTACTGCTTTGTCTTCCTCGATCTTTTCTTCCAACGTCTAGCTTTTCCTTTCTTTTCTCCTTATTTTCTGCTTCTTTTCTCACTTCGAGCCTTCCTTGGTTTATGTGCCTTCTGCACAGTTCCAAATTCACCTTTCTTCCTTAATCTTCACTTCCTTACGTAGTCAAGGGCCAACTGGCCCCCAACACTCACATGTGACTCGTCCTGAGTCACTGCAAGACCGAACCTTTTGTTTTACTTTGACTGCAGACTGTGCAGAGCAGCCTGTGCTTTCTGCTCGACCCCTCCCTTCCTTATGTAGAATGTCTTTTTTGTGTTTGGTACCCAGTTTCAATTGCACCTGGTACATAGACCCTTCTTTCTTTTCTTTTACTAAGGGTTGCGAGGCAGCTGGTTGTCATAATACAATTTCAACCAGCTCCCATTTACCAAAACTTCTTTCCATTCTCCATTAAGGGTCTTCAATTGCGTAGCTCCTCCTTCTGTAACAAAGGCAACCTCAAATGGTCCTAGATAATGTGTCCTGAACTTCCCTGGATGCTTCATGAACTTGCTGTCATATAATAATACCAAATCTCCTTGCTTAAATGCTTTTCTCCTGATATGTCTGTCATGGTAAGCATTTTCTCTTTCTTTCTGTACTTGTCGATGGAATCCTGCAATAAACTTGTCTTCTTCCAGTTCTAGCAACTGCATGAGTCTATCTTGAATAGTGTCAGTGTTGTCCATACCTGTGAATGCTGCAATTCTTAAACTAGGAACCAAGTATTCCATAGGTACCACTGCTTCTAATCCATATACCAACTTAAATGGGGTCTGCATTGCTAACTTCTTGCAGGTAGTTCTGTAGGCCCACAATACTGCTGGAATTCTTAAATCCCAATAATCTATGTTAACACTGCAAATCTTGGTCAGCATTGTCTCCAATATCTTATTGAAGGCTTTAACTATACCATTCGCCTGTGGGTGGTATGTAGTACTCTTCTGATGATGGACTTCAAATTCCTGGGTCAAGGCTTCAATAGTTTTGTTGATGAAATATGTGCCTTGATCACTCATGAGGATCTTCGGGCATCCAAACCTGGTTATAATATCCTCGAAAATGAACTACGTAGTTGTAGCTGCACTACAATCCTTAACTGCTCTTGCTTCTGCCCATTTGGTCAAATACTTTGTCGCAGTGATAATGTATCGAGCTCCTGTGTGCCTTCCTGGTGGGTTAATAGGTCCCACAAAGTCAATGGCCCATTTCTTGAATACTTGTAATGTTAATTGCGGTGCCAAAGGGATCTCATCTCTTCAAGAAGGCATTCCTACTCTTTGACATACATCACAGGCTCTGTAGTATTCCTTAGCATATTTATGTAAAGTAGGCCACCAGAGGCCATCTCTGAGAACCTTCTGCACTGTTGCTTTCCTTGCATAGTGTTCTCCTGCGATGCCTTCATGCGCTTCTGCAAGAATCAATGGTCTTTCTACCTCCATAACACATCTCCTCAAGATCTCATTTGGTCCCATCTTATACAACTGTCCAACTATAAGTTGAAAGTCGGATGTGCGGACTACCAACTGTTTCTTTTGAATGACTGTATACTTGCGAGGTTTCATTCCCGTGGACAGGAACTGAACTATCTCGACGAAGTGATCATCGACTTTTCTGATGGCCAACAACTGTGCATATGGAAGTGTATCCTCCAGGCTAGTAGGTTCCTCTCCATGTTCCAACCTGGGTAAGTGGTCAGGTCCTTTATTCATTCTTCCTGGCTTAACCACAATCTCAAAGTCATATTCTTGGAATAGCAGTAGCCATCTGCATATTCTCACCCCCAACATTGTCTTGTTGACTAAGTATTTCAATACATAATGGTCAGTGAACATTTTAAAATGTCCTCCCAACAAATAGTGTCTAAACTTCTACAACACATATACCATAGCCAAGCCTTCTCTTTCAGTCTTAGTGTAGTTCCTCTCAGCTGTAGAGAGCTTCCTGCTAGCAAAGGCTATAGGGTGGTCAATGTCTCCTGCATCCGGCTGTGATAAAACTGCTCCTAATGTAATGGACGAAGCATCGACATGAACATTGAACTCCTTACTCCAATCTGGAAAAACCAAGATTGGCGTAGTGACCATTTTCTGATTTAGTGTGTCGAAGCTCCCCTGACATTCTTTTTTCCATTGGAACTTACTATCTTTCTTTAATAGCTTCTCCATAGGTGTTGTTATCTGTGCATAACCTTTAATGAACTTTCTGTAGTATCCAGTGTGCCCCAATGTAGTGTGCAACTGCCTAACCGAAGTGGGAGGAGGTAGATCAACACTGATGGCAATCTTGGAAGGATCCACCAATAATCCCTGCTTACACACAATGTGCCCAAGCAACACTCCAAAGGGTGAAAATAAAATACATTTTTTTAAATTTAGGGCAATCTGACATTGCCTACACTTATCTAACATCAATATCAAACATTCAATGTGGTCTTTCAGTAAGCTAAAGATAGTCCAATAATCAAAATAGGATTCCAAGAACTTGTGTAGAAAGTCCTTAAATGCTTTGACCACCACCCCAGAAAAGATGGCTGGTGCATTCTTCAAGCCATCACGATGTATTGAAAAGAACCCCATTCTGTTGCAAATGTGGTCTTATGTTAATCTTCCTTAGCAATCCCGATTTGGTGATAACCTGAAAATCCATCTGTGAATGAGTAGACCTCCTGTCCTCCGATGTTATATAGAACTTCAACGGTAAAGGGTGTATGGAATGGATCATGTAGGCATGCATCGTTCAGTTTCCTTAAATCTACACAAATTCTAATTTCTCTTGTCTTCTTATCTTGGACCACCATAGGGCTAATCCATTCAGATTCTTCAACATGTTCTATGATTCCTGCTTCCAGCCTTCTATCCAATTCAATCCTAACTTTCTGCTTATATTTAGGATTCAGTCTGTAAGGTATTTGCTTGATAGGTATTGCATCTGGTCTTAAGGGGATCTTCATTTCTCCCATGGACCCTTTAATTCCCTTCATGTCTGTGAACTTGGTTGGAAACAAGTCCTGATATTCATGCAATAGTTCTGTGATCTTGCTAATAGTAGCATCATCCCAATAGTCTCCCACATTTGCTAGTTTAGGTGTTAGCTCTGTTCCAATATTAACTTTCTAAATTTTAATGGGCTGTCCAATAAAAGGTAGTTCAATCCCTGGTCCTTCAATGTCTCCGTGACCTTCATTTTCTGCAATGTTTACATCTCTAGGGTCATCATCGTAATCGGCATTAATATTGTAGCAATCCTGTAACTGCTGAAGAGGCGTAGTCCATTCATCTCCTTCTTGGGTAAAAGGGAGGTTACGTGCTTCCTCAAAGACCCTTTGTCTTACACTTTGTAAATCCTGATCTACTGTAGGGTAATGGCTTTCAAATAAGAAGGTAACTATAAAGTTCTGAGTCATTCCATACCAGTCTGTAGTGATGAGGCACAGTTCTGCATGAAGATACCAGTTGATAGGCGTAGTATCCAACGTGTTAATGAACTTATGCACCCATTGTTCTTTAGGGATGTTGCTCCAGGCCTCTTCACAACTTCGCATGTGGTCCTTAGGACAATTCTGGCCTGTGTAATGAACTTCGCATCCTTCAACTTGGTCTGAAAAACACACCGTCAATAAGGTGTGACACTGTGTCCACTCCCCGATGTTCCTCTTGTGTGCTCCCCACCATCTAGCTGGTGTGCCTTTCAAGGCTTCATCCAGTGCCAACATCCTTTGTTGTACTAGTACAATTTTCTCAAATTCAGCTAGAAATGTCTCTAAATGATTTAAACCATCAAATGTTGGAAGATTGCTTACTTCTATGCCGATCCAATGAACTTCTCTAGTCAGCCCGGCACATCGTCATGCAGAGACTTCATACATCCTGTTCTGCCAATTTTCTAATGCCTCTTCTAAATCTGATGAACACACACTTTCGCTTCACTAGTTGAGGTTTACATCTGCAGTAGGATTAATGTAATCATGTTGTCTTGTTGTCATCTTGTAGATGTTCTCCAGCTCATACGTGCGGTCTTCTTCCCTGATAGGTTCTGTGTATCTGTGACCTTCATCTAGGTCCAGAGGTGCGATGACTTTAAGGCCATTACCCTCAAATGTCATTCTTCTCTTCTTTAGGTCAACAACAGTCGAATTGTTGAAAGCCCAATTAATTCCTAACAATGCAAGATAAGGACAACTATCATCAACAATTTCAATCACTTTGAAATCTGCAAATGTCCTTATCCCATCAATGTCTACAGGAACATGCTCTAGTCTTCCAAAGGGGCTCACTGCCTACTGATTAGCCATCCTGATCCTGATAGGAGAGTAAATCAGTCTAGGTTTTCCCATCAATGCCCAAGTCTACTTCGTCATCACATTGACTTCTGATCCCAAGTCGAGGACCACATAGTCCACATCATAGTCTCCAATCTGAGCACTAAGGTGTAATTCCTTGTTTGTCCTTCTCTTTCTTGATACTTGATGTACTTCTTTATTCAACAGAGGATCTACCCTTCCTATCTCATACTATCTTATCAAGTATTGTATCTCTTATACAACTCTTTCATCCTTAATCAAATTAATGCAAGTACATAAGAATTCCATAAGCTTGCTTACCTCTTTTCCTTGCCTGGGCAAGGCAGACTAATCGAATGCCAGAGGCATTCCACATTCCCTTACTTCTGGTTGTGCCTTAGATGAAGAAGCATGTCCTTCTACAAATTATTTCCTTGCTTCCTCAAAAATATGCCTCTCTCTCCTTGGATCAAACAATTGTGCCTTCTCTGCAGCTCTTCTGATCCCTGCTCCTTCTGCAGTCTTTCCTGGAGTAACTTTGTCTTCTCCTGTAACAGTGTCTCCTCTAGTAATAACAACGACTCTAGGGTCTTCACCGCGAGGTTCTACTGATATCAATTGGATTTGCTGGTTTCATCCTCATCTCTCCTGGAGTTTGGCTAACAATACTGGACAATCTTCAATGACATGATCAAAGGAGTTACAATAGTTGCAAGTAGTACAAGGGTTCTAACAATCCCTTGCCAAATGTCCTGGTTGTGCGCAGTTATAACATATGATATGTCCTCTGCCTTGACCCATGCCTCCTCCTCATCCTCTTCCTCTAAATCTACCGTGAGGGTTGAAGTTTCCTCTTCCCGGGGAGTTGAACTGTGCATTATTTCCTTCTTGCTGTGTTTCTCCTTGATTTCTATATGTATCCCTTGATCTTTCATGCATGAGATCATAAGCCCTACAATCCTTCTCATCATGTCCCATAGACTTACAAAATGTGCAGTAAAGATTGGTAGGTGTCTGGACATACTTTTGCATATAATAACATTAACCAGGGTGATGTCTCATTCTACATACCTCGCACCAGGGTACAATAGCCTGTTTTAAAGGACTAGGTGCTCTAAAGGCCAAGTATTCATGAAATAGGGGACAATTCTCCTTGTCATGGCCCTCTGATTTACATCTGATGCACCAAATATCTTCTCTTTTCTGTTTTCCTTTATCTTTCTTCATATGTTCGACATGTAAAGATAAACTGGTTAACTGATTCAATATTTGACTCATACCTGGGTTGGATTCTCCTATAGGGGTTGCTTCTAGTTTCATGGCGATATTCAAAGCTTCAGCCTGCGAAATGACTTTCTGTTGCATCAGAGGAACTCTGATATGTGGCAAGAGAGCAACAATGAACCATTCTTTATTCTGTTCGTCTAGAATCTGTAAACTCAACTCACCTATTAGATTTTTAACCTTTGATCGAACTCGCAAATAGGTTCAATGACCTTCTGCTTGATCTCTTTCAGCTCTGTAATGCATTGTGACTCTGACTTAGGTTTCTTGAATTCTACACTCAATGCAGTCTTGATAGCATTCATCAGTTTAGGCTATCCAGGTCCTGAAACAAAATTCATATACCAGTTCAGAGCGCGATCCCTCAAGGTGGTACTAAACTGAGTTCTCTTGACAGCTTGGTCAGTGACTTGCTTGATGCTCCATACAACTTCGCATAAGAACCAATGCTTGTCAGGGTCTTCAGATCCATCTCCTCTAAAGATAGGTAACCTCATTTCATCTGCCATAGATCTTCCTTGGTTTCTTGACTGAGTATGTGCTAAACTGTTGGAAACAATACTCTAATTGCTCTGACTACTTTGATTATCCTGGTTACTCTGGTTACTTAATGCTTCTAAAACAACAGGAGGAGTGATATTACTTACTTCGACAGTAGGCACATTGCCTGAAGTTTCTGGTTCTCCTTGGTGAAGTTCTTCGGTCTATACTTCCTCTATTCTTGCAGACTTTGAATACTCTTTGTCTATTAGGTCCGCTTCTTCTCCACTGTAGAATCCCTTGTCTCCATAGTTTTGCTTAAATAGGTTCGCAAGAGGAACCTCTCTGAATGGTCTCCCACTGCGTGTGTGTCCAGCCTCTGTGTCACTGTCACTGTTTGAATTCTTGAACATTAGCTTCATCGTATCTTTAGGATATTCTTCTCATGTAATAACATTTTAATCCTCAGCTTCAAGAAGTGTAGGAACTTCCCTCGAGGCCCCTTAAAGAAGTACCTCTCTGCTTGGCTATACGATCTGACTCTGTCAATAGAAAACTTAGTAATGTACCCTCCAATAGTACTATCAAACCAAAGATCCACTGCTCTAGACACAATGCTATCAACTCCCCTGACCTTCTTGATCAACGTCGTTGTCCAAACCACAGGTGGTCTAGATCTAATCTCAAACTGGGTATCTACTAATCTGGCTAACCACTCGTATAACTCCTTATGAACTCCTCCAAAGAAAATCTCATGTATGTCGGTGAAGGTGTACCTTAACAAACAGTCTTTTGCACTAATGCTAGGGTTTTTGTTCTGGGCTTCAACGAAGTCCTTCTCTTCTTCTTCTATCCACTTTTGAATTTTTGTCTTCGATGGAAACCACCTCGACATTCCCTCAAAAAGATCCCTATCCTGGCAATAGTACCATTTGTTGGCACAAGGGGTAGACCCAGGGTTCAACTCTTATAGCGCACCTACAAACCCTAACTTTTGGCCCTTTCGGCAACACCTGTGAGCAGATGCATTCTTACCCGAAGTAGATATAGGGGGTTGCAGGACACATATGTCTACTACTAGAGGAAATGCAAAGTGGATCCAGGACAACAACACACTGCAATCTAGTTATTCTTTATCTCTCTTCAGCCTACTTCGCAAGTTATATATCTGATCTAACACAATAATGCAATAACAATATATCAGATGGCAAATAACACAACATCAACCACAAATAACAACAAGGTATAGTGGTTCACCCTCTCCCTAGGGCTACATCCACAGAACTACGTTTCTTGATATATTAGATGAAAACATACAGTTCTATCTGCACACTTAGCTTGCATATCTCTCTCTCTCTCTTTCTCTCTCCCTCTTCCCTCCTTGCGCACCCAGCTGCAGGGTTGATATTCACACCCAGCTAAATATCTTACAATATAGACTCAATATCATTCTCAACAACAGTAATAACAACAACCAACAATAAATTATCAGCAACCCTCTTGACTCTCCTAGACCTTTATTTATACATTACATGGCAAAGTCTAGGTGTCAAAACCCTAGATCCAAAATCCTCGGTGCCAAAACCGTAGGTCAACTTGACCCGTGCTTTAAGGGCTTCACCAGCCTGTCCTTCCTCCTTTTCCATGAGGTGCTCCAAAGAAATCATTGATGTCTTCTTCCACTTGCTGAGTTGTCCCCGATCCATCTCCCTTACTGCTTTGTCTTCCTTGATCTTTTCTTCCAACGTTTAGCTTTTCCTTTCTTTTCTCCTTCTTTTCTGCTTCTTTTCTCACTTTGACCCTTCCTTGGTTTATGTGCCTTTCGCGTAGTTCCAACTTCTCCTTTCTTCCTTAATCTTCGCTTCCTTACGTATCTAGGGGCCAACAACACTACACAAATATCTTGAGAAGTATGTGTTTACTGAACTGCATGAAGTATTTTTCTGTGATTTTCCACACTTATTGCAGGAGTGGATATTAAGGTTGAAAGACAACCACGCAACAAATCGGATCCAACAGTTAGGGTGGACCTCAATCCAAATCACACAGTTACAACAGGTGAATAACAAATTTACTCGCATAGTATATTTTTGGCTCGACAGTATTGTAGCAGGCTTTATAACAGAATTTGTAGTAGATATCGCGAAGTCATACAACACAACAGAGAAAGAGTTTCTACGAGGGCCTCGATGAAGGTATATTAGATTGCTATATACTTCTATTAAGATCTTGCTCTATAATAAAGGTGTAATGACAATGGAGTGAGACAACTAAACTTCCCTATGTGCATGGGGGAAGGGGGGAAGCACTGACAGAAAAAGGAGAAATGGAAGGAGAAAGGGATAAAGGAAAGAAGGAGGAAGCCTTGGACCCAATTATGATGGACGACGACCTGATCAAGCAGATCATGGTGACAGCTGGAAAGACATGCAATGGAGTACCCTACCAATACAAGGTAAACATAAAGAAGAGAGCCATAGCCGTGAGGGAAGGCTTGGAAAGTGATGAAGAGGAGGTAGAGGATCTCCGGGCTATGGATCAGATTGAGGAAATCCTACGTGCAACATATGAGAGGAAGACGAGAGGTCCAAGAGAGGGAACCAAATGTAGCAATCATATCCATATTAATGTCAGTGTGGAACCCATAAACCCATGTGCGACTAATACGCCAAAAAGAACACCACCATTTAGACAACCGAATTTCGGAAGAAGGAAGACAACATGAAGTACATCTACATAAGGAACAACAACTGGGGGAGCCAGTTCAAGAAGCATTGGTCAAGTATCTACACCGCGCAAAGGTAGTAGTTCAACATTTAGGATGGTAGGACATGATCCCACCATTCGGTTACCAGAATTTTGAGGAGAGGCAACAAAAGACCTTGAGAAACACTTGTTTATTTGTGAAAAGATCTGGGAAGCAAAATAGATCACTGATGAAGACACTAAACTTGCGTAGCTATCTATCATGCTAAGAGACCGTGCACTAGATTGGTACATGATTCTAGATGTAAACAATGCACCTGGAATGACAAGGACACTAACAAACATTAAGAAATTACTAATTATTGAGTTCCAGAAGCCGAGCTTAGAGGATCAATACATGAATGAGATGATAGAAATCCGACAGAAACTAGGAGAATTTTTCTGGGAAATTGACTAGCGATTTAAACTTTTGAAAGGGAAATTGAGGTATGCCATGACTAACATGCAACATAGGCATCTGTTTGTGAATTCTTTGTTACCACACTTGAAATACCCACTAAGACAACAAAAATTCCAATCTCAAGCAGAGGCTCTGTAGGGAGCCTTACAAATGGAGGAGAATCGGTACCACAAGACAGATCTAGCTATAAAGGAGTTGAAGGAGGATCTGAAGAATCTTACCTTTCAACTCAATTAGAATAAGGGCAAGGCCAAGCACGAAGCTATTTGGTGTACCACATGTAGAACAAAAGGGCACCATAAGAACGAATGTCCAACATTCACGCAGTATATGGAAATAGGGATGCCAAATCCATTATCGACAAGAAGACCCTGTTGTGAAGTCTACAAAATGCACGGGCATGATCCATATCACTGTCCTATGATGCAGAAACACCAGACAATACCAAAGAATGCATACTGCACTTTTTCAAGTCAGTAGGGCACAATGATAAACACTATAGAACCATGGATCTGATGAGGGAAAGGACGTCAGACACATACAGGGTGCAAGCCAAAATGATGACAGGGCAAAAAGAACCTCAATTTAATCAGGCACCACCGCAGTATAATACTGTGCCACAATAGTATAACAATGTGCAACCGTAGTATAACACTGCGCAGCCCCAGTATAACCCTGCGTAGTATAATCAGGTACCTCAATACAGTACACTATGCGGAGATCATGCTGGTTACAGAGGAGGAGGACGAGATAGAGGAGGCTTTGGACGTGGAAGAGGTCCATTAGTGTGCCATAAATGCCAACAACCAGGGCACTATGCAAGATAATTCCCTCTACCACCTACGACATGCATGTATTGTCGTACAACAGATCATGACAGAAAGGATTGCACAAAACTGATGGGGAAGATACAAGAGAAATGAAATCAGAACAATTAGAACGTATAGTGGATCTCTACAGAAGCTAGAGAATATGGTAGGAACATCAACATAGTGACGAGCAGAGGTGCTAAAACAGGCGATGATGCGGCTAAACAGGAACCAATACAACACCAGTGGATTAAGAAAAACACCGTGCCACCCAAGCTATTTGATGCAAAAAAGGAGAAGGAGACCTTTAAGGAGGCCAGACAAGAATTTCTCAATTAGAATGTTGCACCTACATCTACCGTGCAACATACCAAAGATGTCCCAACGTATGAAATGCCATCAGCATTGGACCATACCAGTGAAGTCCACCTGGGAAACCAAGTAAGTTGTATTAAAACTTTCTTGCAATCCTGTATTCAATTATTTAAGGATCCATCATTTGTTATAGTGTTACATAATCTATTAGATAGATGTACCACAAACTCTAAGAGAAAGTTAGAACATAGGATAGTCAATCACCTCCATGCCAGAAGGAGAACTAGCAGAGAGTTTAGATTGAATGCCAACATCATAGATTTTAACATGGGTGATGTGATATTAGACCTGGTATCTGAAGTGAACGTATTACCCAAAAAGACATGACAATGCATGGGAGAACCTACCTTAGGCTACTCACCAATCCAAATGAAGTTAGTAAACCAACACATAGTTCCACCAATAGGGTGGCTGAAAGTAGTGACAATAGATCTGGATGGAGTGCGCACTAAGGCAGACTTTGAAGTGATCAAAATCGTGGATGGCACAACACCATATCCAACATTACTGGGATTGGATTGGGTGTTTGAAAATCATGCGATAATAAACCTAAAGACCAGGAAGATGAAATTTGAGTCAAGTGAATATAGGGTTATTGCGTCTCTAGATCCATTAGAAGCCGAAAGATTTGTGGAACCAACATGTCTAGATCTGGAAGAAATTAACTAGTTGTACCGGACCACCGTGCGCACCAAAGATTACATTAATCCAATTGTCGATGGTGTACTTAGCTGGAGAAGTATCACATCATGTGCTTCTGACTCAGACACTGGTTTGGAGAATTGGTAACAGTGCCTACATGAGGTCTCAATGAGAATATGCACTCGAATAGATTGCGCAGTAAGGTGGGTTGAGACAGAAGTCAGAGAACCTCCAAGTTTTCATGGAATCAATGACTTGGAAGAATTCCTAATGAGATATGAGAATGAAGTATCAGACAATCAGATATTTCTAGCTCTTGACATCGCACTTAAGGCTACACCTGCACGATGGTGGGGCACACACAAAGAAACAATCAAGGACTGGTACCAATCCGGTTACTGTGCATTAGTTTTGGCATAGAACAAAGAAGCAACCAACAACAAAAATATGATGGATAGGGGGCACCGACAGAACACTTAGAGAAGTGTAGAGTGTTGTGGAAAATGACACCCCCAGAGGAATGGCCTCATCATTTCATACACACATTAGAGGAAATCCCAACAAACTGGTATACAGACTAGGAACTGTGCAGAGGAACTACGAGTTGGACAATACTACAACATAACTTTACAATCACTTTCTCATTTTAGCAATAGAACCCCAACATAGACGCAACCCTTAAAAAAATAAGAGGGGTGATATTCATTAAGGAACACGAAGTTGAACTCATAACAGAGGAACAACAATAGAACAGACAGACAGTGAAAGAACTGCTGTCATGCTACCATGTGCAGGAAGAAGTACCAGATGAAGACGATCTGCGCGATATTCAGATTGAGGAAGTTGAAGGTGAAAGAGCAGTGGGAGGTCCACCTCTAGAATCAAAAGAGATTGTTGCACCAATCAAGGTGAAGAAAGTCAACATTGGGACATTTGAGAATCCCAAAATGACCAGCATTGAAGACTAATAGGACGAGCAAATAGTGGACATAATAACAAAATTATTGCGCGAGTACAATGACCTGTTCCCAACGACCTTCACAGAAATGAAGGGTATTGCATAATAACTTGGAGAGATGAAGATCCCTCTCAAACCCGAGTCAAGACCTATCAAAGAAAGGCCTTATAGATTGAACCCCATCTATAAGCAGAAGGTAAGAGCAGAAATCAACAGAATGCTGGAAGCAAGAATCATAGAACCAATAGAAGAATCAGAATGGATAAGCCCCATGGTAGTTCAGGAGAAAAATCAAGGAGGCATAAGAATATGTGTAGATCTGAGAAAGCTCAATTATGCTTGCCTACATGACCCCTTCCCTACACCCTTTACAAATGAAGTCCTAGAAAATGTGGGAGGCCAGGAAGCATACTCATTCATTGATGGATTCTCAGGCTACCACCAAATCAAGATAGCACTAGAAGATCAACACAAGACCAGCTTTGCAATAAAATGGTGATCCTACCAGTACACAATCATGCCTTTTGGAACCAAAATGCACCAACAATTTTCTCCAGAGTAGTCATTGCTGCCTTCAAAGAATTCATCCATCAGTTTCTAGAGGTATATTTGGATGATTGGACAGTGTACAACCTATTGAAGGATCATGTAGAGGTGTTGAGGATGATGTTAGAAAGATGCAAGCAATGCCAAATATCCTTGAACATTAAGAAATGTATATTTGGAACACACTTCATAATTCTATTGGGTCACATAGTATGTAGACAAGGTTTGATCGTGGATCCTGCAAAGATTGCAGTAATTGTGAACTTACCACCACCGAAATCAGTGCGCCAGTTGCGGGCCACATTGGGACATACAAGATATTACAATTTTTTTATCAAGGGGTATGCACAAATCATTGCGCCAATGGAGAAATTGCTCAAGAAGGATACTAAATTCTAGTGGAACGAGAGCTGTCAACAAGGATTGGACACCCTGAAGGAGAAGATGGTCACAACACCCATCCTAGTCTTTCCATATTGGGAGAAGACATTCCATGTGCATGTAGATGCATCACCCATAGCCCTAGGAGCTATTCTAGCGCAACTAGGAGCAGGGGAGTTGGATCATCCCATAGCATTTGCAAGCAGAAAACTGTTAGACTCTGAGCATAACTACAACACTACAGAGCGAGAAGGTCTTGAAATGGTGTATGCACTTCAAAAGTTCAAGCATTACCTACTTGGAAAACATTTTAAGATGTTCACAGATCATTCAGCCCTTAAGTTACTATTGTTTCAATAACTTAAGGGGGGAGAATCTAGAGAATTCCCTAGAGAATGGAAGAGTCGAAGATTTCAACAAGATTCTAGAGAATGCCCTAACCAAGATTTGCAATGTCAATCGGGATGACTGGGATTCAAAGATACCAACAGTATTATGGGCATATAGAACTACCTGTAAGAAACTGACAGGGCAGACACCATTTAGATTGGTGTATGGACAAGAAGCAATGGTGCCATTAGAATTCTTGGTACCAAGTCTGTGTGTCGCAACAATTACAAACATGACAGAGTGAGGTGCAGTACAAGAAAGGTTAAGTCAACTGATGAGCATGGAAGAAGATAGGATTATAGTAGGATTTCACCAGGAAGTACAGAAAGCAAGGGACAAAGTTTGGCATGACCAACATATCAAGAGAAAAAGTTTCAAGGAAGGAGACCTAGTCCTACTGTATGAAAACAAGTTTTTTCAACATCCAGGAAAGTTCAAAACGCATTGGTTGGGGCCATATGAGGTCAAGACTATCATAGATGGAGGAGATATACAGTTGGAGGATTTGGAAGGAACAAAGTTGAGGGGAATTATCAATGGGAGTCAACTGAAGCTATACAAGGACAATCGACCACCTGCAACTTGAAAATTACCGTGAAAATAAAATAAAATCCACGCGCGTAGATGAACAAATCAGTGCGACAAGAAGGAAAAGAGTCTGTGCGCACAAGTCATTGAGCCGACACAATGAAATAAGAATACTACGCCAGAAGCAAAGGGTATAGAAGCCAAGGACTCCACATGCTAAAAAATCCCAGCGCACCAGAAAAAGGACCAACGGTCGGAAAACATGACAATTTGGAAAATGACGGTTGTGGAATTCAGGCACCAACTAACAATGACAGTTGGAGTTGCGACAGTCCATACATAGAGGGAAATACCTCAATGCGACGGAAAGGGAAAATTCCAAAAACATGGTGCAAAGGACACCAGTTAACACGTACAATGATACCACGTGCAAGACACACCACCAAAAGTGTAAAAGGGACAATTGTTAGTGCGGAACAATTGTCACTTTGTCGTCCCTCTATAAAGTCGAAAAAGGAGGGGAAAATAAAACCATTGGGATAATTTCTAAGGAGACGAATGTAGAGCTGAGTGAAAGAGTGATAGAGCGAAAGTTCGACCGAGCATCTGTCAACTTCATAGATTTACAGCATAGACCTCGCTGCAATGTCACCACCACGAGTTGGAGAGCTAGGCAGGGACGAGAGGAACACACGAAGTGCTGTTTGCGTGACAAACACAAGGGAGAAAGTGGTACCTGTAGTGGTGGATGTGTATGAAATCCACACATTATAATACTAAACAAATCCAATGATGGCTGAGGAGGAACAAAACCCAACACATGAGGCCGAGTAGGTGGAGGAGGATAGAGAGAGAACTGAGTCTGACACCTCGAGGGGACAAGGGCCATGACAAAGCGAGTAGGCCATGAGTTCAGCACCACATAGCCACGAACTAGAGGTAGGATAGGCAGAATTACATGAGGGTGTTCCAGAGGTGGGGGCCTCATCCCCACAAGCCAAATGGAAGGGCCAAGCTGAGAGAAGCACGCATGGAGGGTAACAACCACAAGTAGAAGGGACACTGGTTCTGCCAAAGATTCTGAGTGGGGTGCGCGTCGATGATGACATGGTCGACAGAGTGACTGCCATCAAGTACTACGACCATGATGTGGTAGATGTCACTAAATTTCTAGACCTGACGTCCTAGAACTACTTGGAAAGAAGGGGATAAGGTTCATTGGGCATGCCACTGTTAGAGCCGACGCAGTGGATTCTGGGGCTATTTAACATTGGCATCATGAACCTACTAGATGCCCCACACTTTGGGAGGGGAAAGCATATCAACGCCTGCGTCAAGCAACTGCTTGCACGAGTGCATGATAAAATATTATGGATGGATAGGCCAGTGCCTATCACTGTGGACCTCATCGCAGGAATCAAGGGGCTACCCACAGATGGGGAAAAGACAGAGCAATACCTGGAGGATAAAACCAGAACCAAGGCCATATCAGATGAGATTAAGACTAAGTATGGCGCAAAGCGAGGAAACAGGGGCATCATGATTAGTGACATCAACGATCCTGCAACAAGGTTTTCCACCAGACTCCTCAGTTGCAAACTAATGCTCAAGTGTCGCAAAGAGGAAGTACCGACAGGTGTGGTTGTCACCACCGCGTAGTGTGAAAAGGGGAGATCGATGAGCTGGGCCCCATATCTTCTGAATTCATTCTTGGAGGTCTGCAAGGACACACAAGATTAGGGCTCTGAGTTCCACTACTCGTGGTTACTCATCCTCATTGGCCTCATTGGTTGGAAGGAACTGATCTACAACAAGTATATGGAGAGACCAAAGAAATGTGGCGCAACAAGATATGTACCATTACGCAACAACGTAGACCCCAAGAGAAAGAAGGCAAACATAGACAACTTTGCGAGTTACTTCGCAGAAATGCAGGACCTTATTGTGGATACGTGACGCATTACACTAGAGACTTTCAAGGAGTTTGGACAGGTTGCGAACTTTAGGGAAACACACCATAGTTTATGGATGAAAGCAAAGCAAGACAAAGCCAAGGAATGACTACAACTCAACTACTGCGTTACGCTGAAAGAAATCCAAAGAGAGGTCCATGAGTGGCCCGAAGAATGGAAGGTACTAGAGATTCCAACCGCGGTACCAAGCTCATGAACTTGGATGCATGGAAGACCATCCCCAATGCACCAAACAGGAACCAACAGGGTCAAAACTAAAAAGAGGAGTTCCCAATGCTAAGAGGGGGGAAGCACCCCAACCAAGAAGAAACCGTGAAAACATAATATACCACCAAGGGGTTCTACATAGGCTCCACCGCATGAAAAACAACCCCCAATACACTCAATGGAAGAAAGAAACAGGCACAGGGACATATGAGATCCCTGAGGAGGAAGAACAAGGGACAGGAACCCAGGAGATTCCTGAGGCCGAAGAAACAAGGAAAACCACTGCAGGAGATACCCAGAGGCCCACTAGTCTCGAGCCATTAGCCACCCAAGAGAAATGACCAAAGGAGCACACCAGTGGTGGCCGAAAGAAGGTGAGGGCCCACAAGCCACAAAGCCATATATCATTAACCCCGGATGATGTGGAGTTAGTGGAGACAACAGTCGAGGAAGGACTGGCCGAAGTATGGGAGAATGCGGAGAAGCACAAGGATTCAATCGCAGATCAAGTGCAAAAGGTAAAAACTTCATTGGAGCAGTTAAGGATTGAGGTAGCACATGCACAAAAAGAAACACCTATGCAGGCTAAGGAAGGAGTCCCAGTGCCAGAGACAATGCAGTTTGCAGCGCAGGCGAGCACCAATTTCATCATCACACCGTAGATGATGTTCTTTGATGAAGAAACAATGCATAAACTGTTAAAGGACATCGAGACGTTGGACGTGGCATTGGCCAAGATTCCAACCAAGGCGCTATATAAACTTCAAGTAAGCGTTGTGCAGGAGATTCAGTATAGAGCAAGAGCGAACGTGGCAAACCTACAAGTAGCCCAGACAAAGAATATCTCGATGAAGGAAGCCCTCAACCTTGAAGCACAATGGAAAGAGAGAGCACAACAAAGAGTGGAGGAGATGGAGAATCAGATCCATAGGCTATTTCAAGCGATTCCCGAAAACACAAATGAGGAGGCAGGGTTGTCGGAAGAGAAGTTGCACAAGATAGAGCAGACTATCCTGGAATATAATGAGAAAATTAAAGAGTTGGAGGAGCATGTCACACCCATTACTCTTTCAAAAGTCAGAGCACAGCGAGAACATGAGGAAAACACAACTATGAAGGACATTGAACAAAGCACACAGACACTCACTGAGCTGTTAGAAAAGAGCACGCAACTATGGACTCACCTCCTAGAGGATGGGATCCTTTAGGAACTCCAAGAGAAGGAAAATAAACTCCACGCAGCGATGGCAGAGGTGAAGTAGCGATAGAAAATAGTGTCATTGCCGGAGAATATCAAAACGACCACCGAGATGAAGGCCCTGCAGTTGGAAGAGAAAGTGTTGCAAGCACAAAAGACAACAAGACAAGCACTGTTGGAGTCCCTGCAAGAAAAGGCAGAGCAACTGGTCATGGAGAGTGATGCAGCTAAGAAGAGCATCGAGCAGATCAGATCTGAGGGAGGAGAGATGCTACAGTCTCTTATCACAGAGCAGGTAGTCACTGCTATGGCTGACAAGAGCAGTTAGGATCAACAACATTGCCAACGGATAACATAAATGTATGACGCATTGCAATAGGCAGTAACAGGTGCATGAAGCTAGCAGTGTCAGTTGCATGAGTCAGGCAGTGACAGTTGCATGAGTTAGGCAGTGACTCAGGATGAGTCACGATGTCAGTGTCGGGGGCCTATTGGGCACATATCCATTTTGGGGAAAAGGCACGACGTGGAGGAAAGATAGTTGACAGAAAGGCATGTGAGGTACACATGCAAGAAGAAGGGAAAGAAAGACAACTGGCAGGAAAAACAATAGACAAAATTGCGCATGCAGAGGAGGAAAGCACGCAAGGCTAACATGCAAGAAGACCTAACTAGGTTAGGTTTTTGGTAAGAGAAGGTAATGACCGATGAGCCAAAAATAGATGTAAATAGACACCTAGGAGGTCTAGGGGGGTTGGTGGTTTTGATGGGTGTTACTTGCATGAGATGGAGTAACAGTTCTGTAACATGACTATAAGACGATACCTTTTTGTAAGATATTGAGCTGGGGGAGATCAAAGTAACTAGACCTTGAGGGTTAGATCACAGGCCGAGGAGCCTGGTGCGATCTAGTCAGCCTCGTAAAGGCCGTGGAGTTTGTTTTTTGAATGTATGAACGAAGTTGTAGTGCGCGTGGCGCCATATATGACAGAACCATAATAAAAGATCTTAAGAGACAAATCTTTGTGGACGTAGCCCAGGAGGGGGTGAACCACGGTAAATCACGTGTTATGTGGAATGCTTATTGTTTATGTCTTTGCTGTCAATGGTTATATCCTAGATGAATGTCTTGATGAAGTAGTTACATATGTTGATTTACATGCATGAATAAAGAACGACAAAATAATTAAGATAGATGAATGATATAGTAATTAATAGAAGGTCACTTGGTACAATCCTAGATCCCCACTCATTCCCAGGCTGCAAGCACCTGAGAGTTGCAACCACCCATAGAACTATATCGGGTGAGACTGCGCAGTGCACTCTGTGTACTGCGTTTCCTTCTAGTTTACCAGTAGGGTTGATAGTTTTAGAGGCTTTGTTGGATCCCTTGTAGACTTGAACCTGGGTCAGTCATAGTAAATGTATAACTTAGATAAGCAATCAACATTCCCTCTACAAATGACGTTCCCTTCTTCGATGAGACATATTACTTAGCATGGAGAATTAAAATGAAAAGGTATTTGAAGTAAAAAGGAGCAGGTGTTTGGGACATAGTTGTTGTTGGATTAGTTCCCTCGAAGAATTAGTCAAAATTTGCAGCTCAAAAGGAAGCAAAGAAGAATAATGCATTGGCATTCAAGACCATCTTAAATGGACTTTTAGGTTCTATCAAAGAAAACATAGGATAATGTACCTCTGTCAAGGACCTATGGCTGAAGCTAGAGAAGGCATATAAAGACTCAATCATCAATGAAGATAAAGACTCTCCAAAATCTTCTGATTGCAATAATTCTAAATGCAATGATGTTGAATGTTCTCTTGCAAATAAAGAAGAAGATCTATTTGAAATAGAAGAATCAACTAATAATTATATTATAGATGAAGAGGAAGATTTGTTGAAGCTTAAAGGTAAAGTTATATATTGGTTAAGAGAAGCAAAAGACGATCATTATGCTTTTGAGGATCTTGAAGGATACACTAAGGAAGCCCTAGAAAAGTACCAAATGCATACCATGGCACTAAAGCAAATACTCATGAACAAGAAGAAGAGATCAAGTGACTAAGAACTGATATAATTAGTCAAGCAAAAGAAAAGAAAAAGGCAGATGATGAGCTTAGCAAAAACCTTGAAGAACATAAAGAAACAAGATAAATCAATGTCAATCTGAGGACCCAACTTGAAGAATCCAAAAGGATAGAGGAACTATTGAAGAATTAGGTAAATGAAAAGGAAGAATCATGCCATAAGATAGAAGAAGAAGTAGTTGATCTCAAAAGGAAAGCCAATAAGTCAAACGCTCATGTCAAGTTCATGAACATCTCAATAATCTTGGATGAAATGATGGATAGTCAAAGATCACCAAATGATAAATCTGGTCTTGGATACAACAAGGAAGCTACACACTATGAAGTTAGCCCTTCTAAGAAGCATGATGTAGGTCCTTCATTTCAAAGGATGAAAGTAAAGCTGCAAGTCAAGCACCTGCACAAAACAAGAAAATATTCAGAAGATCATAGCAAGGAAGACACCAAGAAGCCAACCCTACACCTCAAAGCAAATTCAGAAGAGAGATACCTTCAAGGTTGACACGAAAGCACATGTATGAAAATGTTTCAATGGTCACTTTTTCTCATGTAATGATTATGGTCACAAAGCTTTGGATTGCAGACATTATTCAAGGAAAGATGTTGGAAGATTCAGTAACATCTTAATATGTTGGAGATGTAATCTTGTCGGACACATTGTTGCACATTGTCACACCATGAGATGTTACAACTGCAGTGGGTTTGGCCACAAATCCCAAGATTGTTGGAATTAAAGGAGACAGTCAATGAGGAATGCTTCATATGATATGGCAAGAAGAGCATGGAAGAATGATAATATTGAAAGGATGGAAGCTAAAAAAAAAAGTACCGAGAAACAAGGACACTCTCAGAAGTGGATGAATAAGACTGAACAACTAGACATGAATGAAGGCATAAATAATGAGGCAAGCTTAACATTTTTCGAGGCATACACAAGCTCCTGTGGGAACAATCACATACATACGTGAGGTGACTTATAGAAAGGTCACGTACATACTTGAGTTGTCTGAAGAAAGGTCACGTACCTGAGGTAAAGCTTTGAAAAAAATGGTGTACAGATGAGTTGCAACATGGTTGGATAGTACAACACATGTAATCAGAGGTCTAATGTTCTAGGTTAGTAACATAGATACATGTATGAGTATATTCTTGTGTTGAAGGATGTATGGTGATGATATATGGTTGAGTTTTGGAGCATATGCTTGAGGCCTATCTTGGATGCATGGTACAAACTCTAGTATGTGGATTGAGTCATTTCTTTTAGGATATATTGTTGGTTATGTTGAGTATTTTCTCAGTGATGTTATGGAACTTTGGTTATGAGGCAAATCATGATAATGTGATATTAGCTAGAGGCATATCCTTGATCTTTTGATGCACATCCTTAATACATGGTTAGAGGCACTATTGACTGTATAATACTTGTTGCAGTGAATGGTTAGTGGTCTTGATACATGATTAGCACACACTTGAAGCTTGGTTTATTGTATCTTGGTGACATTGAGGAGCATGCTTGAGGCATGTGTTTGAGGGTCTTGGTATATGACTTGAGGCATATCATTGGAAGCATGGTGCATGTTGGTTTAGGTCTACTTGTTGTGATACATTGTTGGTACATCTCTTGGATACATTTGGCACATATTCTTGGCATATGGTTGAGTTAGAAGGTCAAAGAAGTCAAATTATTCTAGAATCTCCTAGAAGAAGTTAACTAGTCAAAGTGTTTGCAACTAGAGTTAATCATGGGTTAAGTTGTTGCAATAAGAAATTAATTAAAAATAAATTAGTTGCAACTAGAAGTGGAGAATTTACTATTTGTGGATAAAGTTGTTGTAAGTGGACAAAGTAGTTAGAAGTGGGTTATCCCTAAAAGAAGGAAGTTGGTTAGAAGATAACCCCTAGAGGAAGCTACTTGGAGAGTATAAATAAGAGAGCAAGGGTCTCTTATTGTGATCTATCTATTGAGCACATTGAATATCTATTATTTTTTGAAAGGTTTATTGTAGGTACTCATTGATACATCTGAAGTTACACAAGTCTGAGGTAGCAAAAAATGATTGACGGTGAAAGTTTCAAAGTTGGAGAGTTTCAGAAAACCCTAGTTTTATGAAGCTGTATGCGGGTTGTATAAGGCCAGGTCACATACATATGCATGCCACAGAAGGCCATGTCATGTACATTCGCTGCCTAAAAGAGGACAGGTCACGTACATATGAAAAATTAAGTAGATGTTGGTGCCAGGTCTCTAGAGTCTGAAAGCAAGTTCCCTAGTCAACATTCTATAGGTTCAGATCAACTACATAAGTTCTGGTATGGTTACATTTTTGTTTTGATGCTTAGATTTGCTTATGATATGGTGAATGCTTGAGGAATTCTTGGTGTGATGGTTGTGGTACTTGGACATGGTATATGTTGGATGTTTGGTTGAGTGAGAAACACTCTTATGTATGGTACAATACTGATATGGTTCCCATAGTTTACATCTTAGAGGTACTTGTACTTGGTTGAGGGATATCTATGTTGTATGATGATGTATGCATGAGGGACATGGATAGGTTGTTGGAGATTCTTCATTGATGACATGGTACATATCTGTATATGGTTGATGATATGGTATATATTCAAGTTGGTCAGTGACAGGTTGACAGGTTACAGGTTGACGTGATAGAGACAACAAAGGTCTGAAGGGCCGAAAGTTTTAGAGTTCCAGAAAACTGGAAACCCTAGTTTTTTGAAGGTGTATGCAGGCTGACAGAGGACAGGTCATGTACATACACGTGCTAAAGTATATAAAATTCATGTACATACACGTGCTGAAGTATAGAAAAGTCATGTACATACACGTGTTGTAGTATAGATAGGTCGTGTATTTGTTGGTACCGTTGGACAAACTATTTTCTGTCTACAAGATGGGTCTTGTACTTGAGGGTTGGATTCCTCATGTTGTAGGAAAATCTCCCTGCGGACAGGTAGATCACCTCTAAGAGCTTGACCTTAACTCTAAGACATAAAATGATTAACGTGGACACTGACTGCCTTTCAAATCTATCCGAACTAACACATGAGAAGGAAGGATAACATCAGTACCTTTTTATCGATGTTTGTCCCTGCACTCTCCTAGTCGCGCTTCGATCCTTTGCTCCTTGCTGAATCCTGTGGACAAACAAGATACGACCACTTCCTACTCTATTGATATTAGCTTGTAAACAAATCTATCTATCAACGATAAGTTCATGTAACATTAGAAACAAACTAGAAAGAAACAGGCCAAGCGTGTCATATTGATGAGAATAACGACAGTAGTACTTACAATCGTAGATGCGAATGCGACAACTTTGTCAAGTGCCCTTCGTCTAACCCTTGCTCGAAAGTCACCATACAACTTTCATCATTTATTAGGGGATTTTGGTGCCCCCCCTTTAGAGGGCTAAGATGCTACTCCCTTGTGCTGGGAGGCCTTGTTATTCCCGGTTTTTCCTTCTTTTTTTAACGCTTCCTCTATTGTTTTTTGGATGCCTAGCTGATTTTCTATGTCTGCAACCAATTGTCTTTTATTTCTTTGGGATTTTCTTCCTGGTTTTTTGTTATGGTTGGCCGAGTGACCTCAAGATTTGTATCACTGTAAGATGTATCTTTCTTCTCATCTTCTGAAAACTATGGAATCTCCGGGGAGTGACTTGGTGAATATTTTGTTGTGGAATCCCCACTTACGATGAGGGTTTCTTTTTCTTTACCTTTTCTGACCTCCTCCCCTATATCTTCTTGTCTCTTTTTCCATTTTCTTCCTATATTTCCATGAGTTCCTCCATATTTCCTTCTATTGGAAGTTTAGCATATCGGTTATGAATTGATTCCCCTTTGTGTGGAGAGCCTGGTGATCTTTCTCTCAGATCTGGAGATTTTTCTCTTCATCCTTATGCAGGATTCAAGTGATTTTTCCCATTAGCTTTTTTCCACTTTGGTTGTTGCCACTGACCTTGCTTTGGGTCTTGATACCAAGTTTCCTTAGCTCGAGGGGATTTTTTTGCGAAATGTCCATATTGATGACATGCTTTACATTTGAAGGGGATTTGCTCATAATCTACTTGTTGAATGTAAGACCAGTTATCTAGTTTTAGCTGTATTGCTTCTGCGAGTCCTTTTTCCAGGTCTACCCCCACACAGAGTCTGGAACAGGCTTGAAGTCCCTCTCATGGTTCAACATGATCGATATATTTTCCTAAAGAGTTGCTGATACTTCTTATGGTTTCATCATTCCAGTAGTGTAATGGGAGGAAAGGTAGTCTTACCCATACAACGACTACTGAGGGGATATCATTTTCTGGATTAAAATCAAGTGTCCATTTATTGAGGTACATTCCATGAGCACCCATGAAATATGGTCCGCTTTGGAAAATCAGGTCCTTATCTTCTTTTTTTTCAAATAAGAAAGAAAAGAAACCCTTACCACAGAAGGCTGCCAACATTTGTCCCTGGATGAGTTTGCGCCAGTTCGATTCCAACCAAAGATGCATGGATTTTGGGGAGGGCCAAATTCCTGTGAAATTCCCTATCAATCCTCTGTCTACTAGTCTGAGGGCTAGAGGCTGTGCCAAAGGAGCATGCACAACAACCTTCGGAATTTCTCCCGATTTTTTAACGAAACATGGAGTTACCTTGTGCATCTTTTCATAGGAAGAGATCAGGGACTAGAAGGCCTATAGATATGAGGTCAAGGATCCAGGAGGCAGATCCCCCCCCCTCAGAGGGGGCCATGGAAGTTTGAACGCTAGTGCGAGGAGGCAAAGGCATGACTCAGAGCTCAAACCCTAGCACACAACACAATGGTTACTTTTAATCACAATATAAAACCTCCAATAAATATAATGAGCATTCAATATATCATCACCACCATAATTCAATGCATAGACACCACATAAACATAATACACCAGAAGTTTACGTGGAAACCTAATGCGGGAGAAAACCACAAAATACTTTTCTTATTTATCAAAGAGTACAGTCATTGGAAGCACCAACTTTGTATTTCTCCAACTACAACTGGAAGGAGGCTCCAAATCTGTAAGGTACCATGTCTATTGTATTAGCAGAGAATAACACCGAGATAACAACATAATATGGAAATACTACATAGATAACATCAGAACAACAAATTATATGGAACCCCAACACCATAATTATAGCTTTATTGATAGGGAACAATGTTCACTTGCCTCTTCGAGGGGGAAACATCCAACATAGCAGAGCTCTATTACAATAATTCTTCAAGAAAAAACTTCTCATACCCTCTACTCCTATTTTTACTAAATCTATCTATCCAAAAGAACAATCTAGAGGGAGATCCTTCGAGAAGTGAAATTTGTTATTAGGTCTTATTACATTTGACTTATTCCTCAATATTGCTAGGCCTTATTAATATTTACCTTTATTAAAGGAAATATATTATTCTACCCATTGAGGGGTTAGGGAGGTTAGGTCCCTAACATGCCCTCCCCCTTAAAATCAGCCTTGTCCTCAAGGCTGGAGATGAGGAAATTAATGCAGAATGATAATTGGCTCCCAGGTAGCATCTGTTGGAGTTGTATCTTTCCACTGGACTAAGACTTCCTTGATGGTGCGTTGACGAAGACAACACTCATGCTGGTCCAAAACTGCTTGTGGCTGCAACTAGATGGATCCTGCTTCATCAAACTCAGGAAGGCTGGTTTGAGTTTGGCACTTAGTTCCAATCACCTTCTTTAAACAAGATACATGAAAAACATGATGGAGCTTAGAAGGACTGGGTAAAGCTAACTGATAGGCCTCCTGTCCCACACGCTTGAGAATTGTATAAGAACCATAAAATTTGGGTGCCAGTTTCTGACAATGTTCGGACTTGAGTGATTTTTTCTTATAAGGTTATAGTCAAAGAAATACCTAGTATCCTTCAACAAATTGACGTTCTAAGCGTCCTTGATCTGCTTGTTGCTTCATGCGATTCTGAGCCATGACAAAATTCTCTTTGAGAGTACAAAGAATAACCTCTTGAACTGTAAGCGTTTGGTCAATTGCCTGGACCTTCGAGACACCTAGCATGTAGGAGATAACGAAAGGTGGCTTTTGTCCATATACTGCTTCAAAATAAGTCATGCGAGTAGCTGTATGGTAAGAAGTGTTGTGCCACCATTCAACTAATGGTAACCATTGAGCCCATTGATTTTTCCTTTTAGAGGAAAAACACCTCAAAAATGTCTCCAAACACTTGTTGACAACTTCAGTTTGACCATCAGTCTGGGGATGATAGGCGGTGCTGAGATGCAAGTGGGTTCTCTGTCGCCTGAACATTTCTTGCCAAAAATTGCTGATGAAAGTGGGATCTCGATAAAAAATAATAGAATCAGGCATGCCATGAAGCTTGAAGACATGATCCATGAAAATTTGAGCCACAGTGGATGCGGTAAATTGGTGTTGAAGAGCACATAAATGAGCATACTTGGAAAGATGATCAATGACCACCATGATGAATGACTTATTACCTGATTTAGGTAATCCCACAATAGAATCCATAGATATGTCCCTCCAAATAGCGGGTGGAATCGGAAGCGGTTGTACTATGCTAGAAGCTTTGATTGTTTTTCCCTTGTTGCGTTGACAAACATCACATTCTCCCACAAAAGTGCGAACATCCTTTTTCATGCCATCCCAGAAAAAAGAACATTTGACCCGGTCATAGGTTTTGGTAAACCCCGAGTGCCCAGTTGTGGGTGTAGCATGAAGCTCAGAAAGCACCATGGATTTAAGTTGTGACTATTTACTTAAATACAAACTACCTTTGTAGCGAAGCTCATCATGGTGCCAAGAGTAGCTTGGTAAAACCGGAGAGTTGGCTTGCAATTGTTGGATTAGATGCAAAATTTTAGAATCTTGGCAAACAACTTGGAGCCAATATGGTACAATAAAGGAGAGGGAGAAAAGGGACCCTTCATCTTCATATTTTCGTGAAAGAGCGTCAACAACTACATTTTCTTTTCCTTTCTTGTAAATCATCTCATAATCATATCCAAAGATCTTAGTCACCCATTTTTGTTTCTTCGGGGAGGAAGATCGTTGCTCCATAAAATATTTGAGGCTTTGATGATCTGTCTTAATTTAGAAGCGTTTTCCCAAAAGATAAGGGCGCTAGAGATCCACGACATGCAAAATAACCAACATTTCCTTTTCATAGATGGATTGGCCCAAATTGCGTTCTGATAATTGTTTGCTGGTAAAGTCCAAGGGCCTGCCCTCTTGCATAGGGACTGCTCCAATTCCTCTCTCGTAGGCATCACATTCCAGGACAAAGGTCTTTGTGAAATTAGGAAGGGCCAAGACCGAAGTAGTGCACATAGCCGCCTTCAAGGCTTGAAAGGTCTGATCAGGTACAAGAGTCCAAGTGAAAGAATTATTTTTAAGGAGAGCAGTGAGAGGTGCCACAATATTTCCATAATTATGAACAAAATTGCAATAATAGTTTGTTAAACCCATAAAACCATGCAAGCTTTTGATAGTCTTGGGTCGAGGCCAATCCTACATTGCTTCAACTCTTCTTAGGATCCACCCAGACACCAGCCTTGCCAACAATATGATCCAAGTACTCAACTTCTGAGGCGCCAAAAGCACATTTAGAGTGTTTGAGGAAAAGTTGGTGCTGAGAGAGTAGATGGAGAACTTGATCCACATGGGAAATATGGGATTTCCAAGTTTTACTATATATGAGAATATCATCAAAGAAAAATAAGACAAAATGACTGAGAAAACAATGGAAGACATGATTCATGAGGATTTAGAAGGCGGAGGGGGCATTACATAGGCCAAAGGGCATGACCAAGAACCCATAGTGACCCTCATGAGTTCGAAAGGCAGTCTTGGAAATGTTAACTTCTTGCATACATATCTGGTGGTAGCCAGAACACAGATCAAGTTTGGTGAAGTACCGAGCACCACTCAGCACATACAAGAGATCATCAATAATAGGAACGTGAAACTTGTCCTTGATGGTGAGTTTATTGAGGGCACGAAAGTTAGGACACATGCACCAAGTACTTTCTTTCTTGAGTACCATGACCACAGGAGAAGAATAAGGGCTGGTATTGGGGCGAATAACACCCTCTTGGAGCAGTTCCTGCACTATTTTCTCAATTTCATTCTTTTGGGCAAAGGGATGACGATAAGTAAGAACATTGGGAGGAAGACTACCGGGAACAAGGGGGATGGAATGATCATGAACATCACGATAAGGCAGAAGTCCCCGAGTAGTGGAAAAAACAACTTGATGTTTGGAGAGGATAGCTTGGAGGTCATGATGCATAGAGGGTGTCTCAACCGCTTGAATGGAATTGAGTTGAGCAATAATATTAGAGTGGCCTTTCTTGAGGATCTTTTCCATGCGATGGGAACTGATGATCTCATGAGAACCAGTTGCGAGACCTTGGAATTGTTACCTTTGTCCCTCCTATTGAAATTTCATGGTTAATTCCTTAAAATCCAAAAGAATGGGACCCAAAATGCGTAACCATTCAACAACTATCACAATGTCACAACCTCCCATGTCAATGACACACATATGCGATCTCAGATGGTAATGTCCAATTTGAAGACGTACATTTTCACAACGCCCACCACATTTCATGGACCCACCATTGGCTATCATGATTTGAAAATTATTGATAACACGAATATATCAATTCGTTTCCTGGGAAATGCGACGATGAATAAAATTGTGGGTTCTACCACTGTCAACAAGGATGATGACCTTCCTATGCTTAATATAGCCAATGAGCTTGAGGATTTGTGGAGCAGAGAAGCCAATGAGGGCATGCAAGGAAATGAGTGGGTAAACTTCAGGTGGGTCAGTGGGCTCTTGGGTAGCATCAGGAATGGAAGGCTCTTCAACAAGGGGAACTGTCACATCTTCTTCAGGAACATCTTTGGAAATGGCCATAATTTTTTTTTGTTCCTTACACTTGTGCCCTGAAAAATATTTTTCATCACAATTATAGCAAAGAACCTTTAGTTGGTGTTCATCCATTTCATTCCTAGTTAATTTCTGGACCTTGAGGGGAGTGGTAGGGGGGTTAGGATTAGTGGGTCGAGGGTGAGGAACAAAAGATGTTTTTTTTTTGTTTTGGAAAAAAAACAACTAGTTGGGCTTCTTTGGCGCATTTAGTAGCTTCCAACCAAGTCTGAGGGCAGGCCATGAGAACCTGGGATCGAATTTCATCCTTTAGGCCACTGATAAAGAATTCACAGAAGAATGCATCTGACATGCCCTCAGTTTGAAAGGCCAAATGTTCAAAAGCAGTTATAAATTCTTCCATTGTGCCTGACTATTTCAACTTGGTCAAACGACTGAGATAGTGGGTATCAATGTCAAAGCGGTCATATATCTCTGCAACAAATTGGGTCCATGCAATATACCCCTGACATGAATGTTTACGTCATTTCCACCATTTCCATCGTTCAGGATCCAGATAGAGGACAACATAGCGAAGTTTGGCCAACTCATAAATAATACCATGTAGAGAGAAATAATGCTCCATTTGAGTGACCCAACTCGTGGGATCGGAGCCATCAAATTTATTGACTTCAACGCGGGGAAGATGGGGGTCACGATGAAAGAAGTTGGATTGAAAATGCAGAGAATGAGAGGAATCAACATCATTTGGTTTGCAAGAGGAGGAAGGACTTGGGTCATGAATTTGGCCTACATGGTGTCAAATTTGTGTTGGACTTGGGTCTCTAATTGTGCAAGGTGGGAATTGGTAGATCCAATCTCATATGTCACTTGTTGGATGGATTCCTTGGCTTGAATGATGGAATCTTGCAGGTCTTGGTTGCGAGTGTTGGCCATTTGGAGAGGGGGAGTGCGGGTAAGGGAAAATGGGTGGGTGGGCCATAGAAAAGGATTTATAAGTGATAGGTACCACAATGATCAGGGAAAGAAGGGGAATATAATGGGATAGGCGACAAAATAGGGAAGTTGGGAATGGGTCAGGTCCACTGATGAAAAAAAGGAAAAAAGGTATGACTGCAAAAAGGGGAATCCAATGGGATATATACCAAATAAGTGGGTTGGAGAAACCACTTTACTCTTTTTTTATTCAATTTTTTTTACTCCCGTGGAGTTATACTCCGAGATGAAGAATACTGCAGTGTTATAATGCCCAAATTCTTAATAGGAAGAAATATGTAGTAATTTCACAACCAAAATGTAGGAGGCATAGTTACAAGGAAATAGGTGTTGTCTGTTCTGTTTTTGTTTCCTTTCCAAGGGTTAGGGTATTCAAGGGTTCTGTTGAGCGCTCAACACACCCTAAAAGCTTTTGAAATTTTTTCGCTTTTGGGTACTAGTTGTTTTCTTGTTTCTTCTTTTTGAATTGAGTCCATTGTGTAGGGGACATTAAGTTTTGTTTCCATGGACCTGTTGAATTGAAATTTTTTCTCTAAAACAAAAAAACAAAACAAAAAAAGAACAAAAAAAAAAAGAACTTGGCATTCCAACTAAGAATTCACAGCTAAAACTGCGACCCATGCACTTATTTTCGACATCGGCGAAATCCGAGCAGTAAAATGCCCATGTAGCAACGATAATCATTGATCGCCGATGAATCCCATCGACGTCAGCGAAATATGAGAGGGATAAACATTGACATGGGCCAAGAAGAAAGTTCGATAGCCTATTACTGATGCATTGATCAGGGTCAGTGAAATCCCAAAGATTTAAATCGTGGAAATTTTCACGTTGACACATTGTCGATCATCGATGCATGTTTGACATCAACACGTTTTGAGGGGGTAATTCGAGAACACTTGTTTAAAAATATTGTTGATTGTCGATCCCCGATACTTCTTCGACATCGACAGGGTAGGACACGTTTGTCAAAGAGCATATCTAATGAAAATCCTCGATTCTGAATAAACTATTGGGCAAAGGGGGAAAAATCCAAGCACCACGTGTCTTTGCCGCGCAGGCATTTCATATGACCTAGTTTCATCCCGAGTCACCTTAGATTTCCCCGTGTCCTAGTCACACTTCCAGGTCAACTTTTCCACATCAACACTGTACAAATAGATGGATCGACATCAGAGCTTTTTCCAAGAGATATTAACGAACATTGTCTAAGAAAAATACTGATCCCCTAGTTTAAATTAGCAGAATGATGGGATGTCTTCAACACAAAATAAGATCAAATTATGTCATTTAATAGGCCAATTAATGTTTTTCTCTACATACATTGCTGCTCCATGCGTCGACCAAATAAGGATAATTTGAAATTGCCGATGAACCACAACGTAGCCATCTCCTACACCGCTAGCCTATGACCACATTTGATCTCGAGCATAACATGGATCTTGGTGACGGATTTTGTAAAACTACATTTACGCCCCGAATTGAAGAACTGATGCGACAAGGTAAGTTTTCTCCATGTTTAAATTACTAAGGCAATTTCGAACCCCAACATTCTGCACAAAAAATTTCTCATTCTTAGAGTAGTCAAAGGAGCAAAAAGAGCATCTCAAGAGTTGCACTCAATTCTCAGAATTTCATAACCAATTTAAGCTAGTGCGGAGAAGAGGTATGTATTGATTTTATCATTTCGATGGTCACATTTTATTTATATATCAGTATCCTCTCTGCAAGATAGTGTCTAACTCTTCTCTCTTTGCAGGAAAATGCCTCTAAGGAAGCCAATGACCAGACGCTCGCCAAGGGCACCAAAGTTGAAGGAAGCAGAGGTCGGTGAAGGATCTTCTCCCGATGTTGTGAGGCAGTTGGAGTTTGCTGCTAAAGCAGAGTCGATCATCAGAATTTCTACCAAGAAGGAATTTTCCCAACCCCCTGCATTTGGTGACATAGAGGTGAGCAATGGGTCAAAAATAATGCTAGCACAATGGGGAGATTTGTTCAACAGGATTAACTGGGAATATTACCCAAAATTTATTCCCCACAGTGACCCAGATGTGAGGACGTTCGAAGATCAGTTTTTTCCGAACATCCGACGGTCATGCTTGCATATGGTAGCCTTCCGAACCCCGGTCTTTCCCTGTATTTAGACCCTGGGGTGAATAATCAATCATACAGATGTAATGAAGTGCTCGTTCAATGATGAGAATGGAGAATGCGTCAATGTTTTTCTCCCAATGGAGGTCCATAAAAACTACAAGCTCAGGGACCCGGAGGAGCGATTAAACACTGATTTCATAGTGAAGTTTTATGATCTCCATAACACTAGTAGATTGACGGCCTCTTGGTGGAAGGAAGACAAAAAATTAACAAACTGGAGCAACGACTGGTACAAGACAACAAATCTAAGGGAGCCATACATCTATTTAATGGCTCTAATCTACTGATTGTACGAGGAGAGGGATTGCGCTAAGTTTTCAGAGGCATGGATGCCCCTGACATACACTGTGGCCATCTATGAGAGTAGCTTCAGCTGTGGATAAATCATTTCTAAACAATTGAGCACCAACATATTGCAGGCCCAGGCACCAAAGGATGGAGAAGCTCCCACTTTTCACATGGCTTCGTATATGTTGGATATAATATGCTCAAAGAACGTCTTCGCAGACATGAATCTGAGTTGGCATGTCGCCGAGCTACCTGTACATGTCTACTTCGACATTTTGTGGGAAAACAGGTACATAAAATCCTATGCTCTCATTTGTGATGACTTTATAGCTCGGGTTTATTTTATTATTTTTAAGAGAGAATGCCCAAGACTTTTGTTAGCGACCAAGAAAATGATCTCAAAGGTAGGCTATTGATACCTAGAAGAATCCAGTACTTATATCAGGGTGTTTGGGGCTACCGACGCACCACATCTACTCCCTGCTCATGTCCCAGACCGGCTCGTCATGGGAGAAATCTGTTACCAAACTATCTTGTAGGGATATAATGCCACTCTGGTTAAAGACAAGAAGCAAGCGTTCATACCCTGTCTTTTCCATGTATGGTTTTACATAGTGAAGGATACTGCGCAAGATAAACAAGAGGGTTTGAGTCAGCTGGAATACAGATTACCAACAGGTCGATTTCACAAACATGACCCTAAAGGCCTAGTACTTCAACATGTGTCACAAGTCTCTTCTTGCTGGCAATACACACATGATAAGTTTGAAGACAAGATCTTTACAGAATGTGCTCAGGACTGGGAGGAGGTGCTACAAATAAAATCTAACCCAAATATGACTAGGTTTAAAGCTATGAGTATGGATGAGTGAGTCTAAATGATAGAACAAACGACTCAAGAAGCCCTCAGGGTTAGGGAAGAAAACAGATCAGTAGAATCCACATAGGCACAGAGGAGGGGGATGTTGTTGTTAGAAGAAGCTCAAAGAAGCATCCAGAGGTTAGAAAATGATCGCCAACTATTAGAACCTATAAGGATCACCCCGACCGACCCAATCAACATCAGAGAAGAGATAAATGGCTCAGAATCAACCCCACTAGAGGAAAATGCTGATTCAGAAAACCCCAAAGTGGTGTAACCACAGGCCAGATCACCGATGACTATTCCAACCCAGTAGGAGATTCCAAGAACACCAGGTGAAACAGGTGTGCCTAACATCCTCTTTGATCTGATTACCATCTACGATGATGAAGAGAACTCATAGGTCTTGCCTATAACCCTAGTACGAATCACAGAGGAGAAAGAACTAGAGGGAAACATATGCGCAAACCTCTGATGCTTCGATTCTAAAGCCTCGACAGGGTGACCATGAGGCCGAGAGTATCCTAGACACTGAATTTCTCGACCTATCGGGGACCCTGAAAGACAGCTCCAAGGATGATCTAGGTTCTGATGAACAAGAAGAGGAATTGCAATAGTTAGAGATCAATACCTCAAGAACCGATCACCAAGTTAGTGTTGAGCCTATGACTATCTCTCAATTTAAGGCTAATACTCCACCAGCTGGCGAACACTAGTCAAAGGTCAAGCCATTAGAATATACAAAAGTTTCCTTTGTCAAAGAAGTATAAGAGATGGTCCTAGAACAAATATGTACAACAGGAAGCTTGGGAAACACTTTGACCTAGGGATACCAAGAGATCCCTGAGCCTGTGGATGAAGTTGCCAATATACAGACGATTGCTTACGACAGAAAGAGGAAATCCATAACAAGGAGGGTATCCAAGAAAAGGAGGCTCACGCTAGATAGCACGATTCTCATCACCATAGAAGAAAATCTCCTGAGCACAAAAAACATGAAGATAACTGAGCTAATCGACACAGCGATGGATATAACTGATGCCACACCACATCAATAAAAATGGGATGAAAAGGAACTAGCCACCACAAAGAAGGAGCTAGACCATCTATGCCATCTGGTGAAATATTACGAGGACTCAATGCAAGCAATAGTTTTCCTGAAGAGCGAATACCGAGAAGCATATGCACAATTCAAGAGCGAAAGACATCTCTTCACTGCATGCATAGCCGATTTTCAAGAAGACACTCTCATGGCACTGGTAACCTGTAAATATGTGGAGAGATGGTATGAAAAGGAATACCAGGATTTAGAACAAATTGATTATACCTGTGCAATACAGAAGGGTCGAGACACAAAGGAGAATGGCATCCGAGTGCTGATGGATAGAAATATCTCTTGAATCAGGAAGGAAACCAAATACTGGGTAAGTATGGCCCAGGAAACTCAATGAAAGATACAGGAAAGGTGGGTCGAGTGTAAGAAAAGTTGGGAGAGGATCAATCGGGAGATGAAAGACATTGGAATTCCAGAGTTTGGCTCACCTGAAGACTTTGTCGATTTGCATGACATACTCAAACAACATGCAGAACATGACTCAACACGAGAATTGCAGATCGTGCAGGTGGAGAACTTGACACAAAGTAAGGTAAATAAGTTTAAGGAACACTCAATCAAGGCTCGTGCAGTACTGCAACGTTTAAGTGCCAAGATGATCAGATATAGAGAACGTGAAATAGAGATAAAGGAAACCCTCTCATCCCCGATGGACCAACACAGATTCCCATATGCGTTAACATGTGAGGATCTCTTCGTCAAGTGGTTAGAGTATGAGAAAAATCATTCACTCTAGTAGAACCATTAGATGATCTCAAGAGAAAAAAGAGATCAAGCGCCACGTGTCCTTCTTTTGTTTTACTTAACACAAAATTTTAGTAGCTATTTTAAGTTAGTAATTCTTTATAAATAGGGAGATTGACCTTTTGGGAGGGGGTCGATGGTTTTGGGGAAGGACCTTCTTTTTTAGAATTGTAAAGAATTATTTCTGAGCAAATTTAATTAAGAAGTTGTGTTTAGAACCAGAGACGAATTTTATTTTCATCAAAGGCGTTATGTGATTGGATTGAGAAGGAACTACTTCCATATTTGAATTTTCTGAATCTATTGATAAGCTATCTTTTTCAATATTTTAATAGTTATTTCATTCTAAATGATGAAAAGTGAATCGTTGTGTTAATATGTGATTGATGGTAGAGCTAAGGAAACTATTTTTCTTGCACTTATCTTATTGCATGCGTATTTTCTTTCCATAATTGTATCTCATTTAATGTTAAAATACTAGCAAGTTAACGCATTATTACTAGACTTGTAATAGGTGTGAATATCGTTTTCTATATTCTAGAGCACAGGGGTTATCCCAGGCTCAACATTATTCAATATTTAATAATCCCCTCTATCAGTTGGTTTATAACATCACACCTTACCTTATCAGACTCATCTAATAATAGAAAATACAAAGGAGAAACGTTTAATTTGAAGGAGGAACTTTCACAGAAAGATATCCTGTCAATCACTAAGTAAATCCCATCCATAAATTGGCTATATAGAAAGATCTAGAGAACCATTCCACCCATCAAACGTTGCAGAGTCTAATTGGGCCTCTAAGGCGGGTTTGGTTCCTACTATTGAGTCAAAGGATCTCAGACACCTCAACAGGTTCTATAGACAAGGTTTTTCCTTGTGCTATAGCTCTCTGATATATATGCGGGGTCCAACAGTAGTACTCAACCCAATATCTCAAGGTACCAACTAAGGAGGCTAGACCGTTCCCTTAGCCGTACTACCTGAATACCCAGGTACTAGAGAGTATCTTCTCGAGTGATGTTCTCGGTGGCTCTATAGTAGTTAGGTGTCCAATTGGTTTATCTATAGAGTGCTTCAGGAGATCTAGGCCGATCCGTATACAGGTGCTGTCTGATGCGCTATCACTTGAAGGGGTACCAACATGGGTTACAAGAGTGGCCAACATATATGCGCTTAAGTATCACTTTCATTTCGTGCGTGTATTACTCCCCAACCATGGGTTTATGTGCATAATGACAGATCTTTGTAGCTTTAATACGCCAAAATACGTCTCTACCCTGAAAAAAAATTAACCCACAATTTTCTACCGAGGAAAGTGCTCTGATACCACTTGTAAGGTACCAGGTCTATTATATTAGCAAAAAAGAGAAATAATGCATAGAGTAACATTAATATAGAAACAAAATATGGAAATACTACAAAGATGACAACAAAACAACAAATTATATGGAACCACAACACCAGAATTATACCTTTATTTATAGGAAACAATGTTCACTTGCCTCTTCGAGGGGACAACCTCCAACAGAGCAGAGCTTTATTACAATAACTCTTCAAGAATTTTTTTTTGATACCATCTACTCCTATTTAAACTAAATCTATTTATCCAAAAGAACAATCTAGAGGAATATCCTTCTAGAAGTGGAAGCTTCTATTAGGTCTTCTTACATTTGACTTATTCCTCCTTATTGCTAGGCTTTATTAATATTGACCTTTAATACATGGAAATATATTATTCTACCCACTTGAGGGGTTAGGGAATTTAGGTCCCTAACAAACCCCCTATTTACAGGCTACAACCTGAAGGAAGCTCCAACTCCCTAATTTAACTAGCTCCAATCGGAAGGAGACTACAATCGCCTTTCCTTGCCCCATCCAACCGCCTTGAAATATAAATGTAGACCAATCTGTCACTACCTCTGTCACTAATAACCTGTTGTTGTTGTTTTTTATGATATATCAGCTGCTGCTACTAATATCAATATCTCATCAAGACTGCAACCACACACACCTCATACCAAGATTCATAAGAGAGTTTTCCAAATCAAATGATTATGAATCACTAAGAAATACGTGTTCATGATTTCTTCAGAATAATCACCCTAACACACACATGAAGACATACCTTCAACCTGTAGCTGACTTGATTTTTAGATCCCTGATCTTGACAAATTTTTCCTCACAGGTTTGCGACTTTATGAATTGTCTTCTTGTAGGTATTTGTGCTTTTCCTCACTACAACTTGCGGATGTTGGCGCTTTTAGTCCTAAAACCCACAGATATACTCAAGGAACCTTTGTTTGAAACTTCTTCTCCGTACTCACGGCTCCTACAAAATTCTTACTTAACTGGACTTCTATGCCTTCGACTCACTGCCTCAGATCTCCGACATTGACTCTTCTCTATGTTTTAATGAGGATCTCACGATGACATGCAACTCACATGAAACTTGTTATCTTCTGTTTACAGTTACTTTGACATGCAACTGACATGCAATTTGTTATCTTCTGTTTACAACTACTTTACTTTGACATGCAACTTGTTAAAGGGTTGACATCAATGACAACTAATCTCTAAACTTTCAATAATTAATCTTTTTTGACAATTAATTAATCTTTCAAAAATATCCCCCTTTGACATTGATGGAAACACTTAGACACAACACATAGAAGTGGTTAACACTCATGATCATGCTAGCTCCCCTTGTCTTCATGCCTATTCTCTTCCTTTCCTTCCCTATGTTTTTCTCTCCCCCTTTGACATCAATGGAAAATTATGACTTCTCCTTCAGGCTGTTCCCCCTGTATGTAAGCCTTTAATCTCTACTAATGTTTCTCTTCATGGTGCTTCCTCTTGTACATTTATAATAATAAGCATTCAAAAAGAATTCAAAAAGTATTCAAGTCTTTCATGATTACTTCTTCTCTCCACCAATCTTACTTCCATGTAGATAACTATGGGGATGAAACTACTCCAAACTTCTGTGGAAGATACTCAAAGGTCTCCGTCGGAAAAGGTTTGGTGAAGATATCTGCAATTTGCTCTTTTGTACCAACATACTCTACCTTGATGTTCTTCTCTGTAACTCATTCTCATAGAAAGTGAAACTTGATCGGAATATGTTTCATATTGGAATGCATCACTGGATTCTTAGAGATACTTATAGCACTGGTGTTATCATAGAATATCAGAATAGGCTCGTCATATTCCACCTCTATATCCTGCAAAGTTTGCTTCATCCAGAGAACCTGTGTGCAACATGCTGCTGCTGCAATATACTCTGCTTCTGCTATGGACAACGATATTGAATATTGTTTCTTTCTCAACCAGGATACCATACAATCAACCAAGTAGAAGGCTACTCCACTTGTACTTCTTATGTCATCAACAATTTCTACCCAATCTGCATCTGTGTATGAAACTAGAGATAACTCATTCCCTTTTGGATACCATAATCCACAGTCTTTTATTCCTTTGAGATATTTGAATATTATCTTTACTTACATAACATGTGTTTCCTTCGATGTTGCTTGAAATATTTCCACCTGTCCAACTGCTTGCATTACATTCAGTCTCAATGTTGTCACATAGAGTATAAACTACCAATCATCGATCTATAGAGTCTCTGATCTGCATCCTTGGATATATCATCTTTGCTCAATTTGCAACTGGTATGCATGGGAGTACTTACGGGCTTGCAATCTACCATTCCAAAACTATTTACATTTCTTTGATATACTTGGTCCGGGGGATGAAAATACATGTATCTTGCTGACATATGTGGAGTCCAAAAAAGAAAGACAACTCACCAACTAATGACATTTCGAATTCATTCTGTATGTCTTTAGAAAATTCCTGACTCATCATGTCATCATCACTTCCAAAAATAATGTCATCAACATAAACTTCAATTATCAACATACTATCTTGATTTACCTTTATGTAGAGATTGATGTTTGCATTACTTTTATTGAATCCTTTCGTTTGTAGATACCTGTCCAATATTGAATACCATGCTTTGGGGGCTTGGTTGAGTCCATATAGTGCCTTCTTCAATATGAAAACATGATATTCCTTTTTTGACAGTATGAATCCTTCTGACTGTTCGATGTAGACTTCTTCTTCTAGATCTCCATTTAGGAAGGTTGATTTTACATCTATCTGATATACTTTGATTTTCTTCGAACATGCATAAGCCAAGATCAATCCCATTGCTTCCATTCTAGCAACTGGAGACAAAGTTTCTTCAAAATATATTCCTTCAACCTAAGCATATCTTGCATACTAACCTTGCTTTATTCCTAGTTACCTGTCCATCCTCATTCATCTTATTTTTGAATACCCATTTTGTACCAATCACGTTCTTATCTTTAGGCCTTGGAACAAGTTCCAATTTTTCATTCTTCTCTATTTGATCTAGTTATTCTTCCATATCTTTGATCCAGTGTTCATCAGTATTGGCTTCTTCAAAACTACTGAGTTCAACTGTGGAAAACAATGCTAGATGTATTTGTTCTGGTGAGCATAATTTTCTTCGAGTTTCAACTCCTAAATATTTATTCCCAATGATCTATTTTGATGGATGATTTTTTTTCACTTGCCGACTAGGAGTTTTGGGAGATATCTAAATATTTTGCTAGTCATATTCCTCTTGCTCTGCTTCTAGATTCTCTTTTTCTTCTTTTGCTTCTTCTATGTCTTCTTCTTCCTGCTCTGTTGAGTCTTTGCTATCTTCTTTGGGATTTCGTACACTTGTCTCGTTAATGTGTACATTGATGATTTCCACTATTTTGTTGAGTCTCAGATTGAAACACTTGTATGGATTTCTTTTGTTTGAGTACCCGACAAATATTCCATTGTCAACTCGCGAGTCAAAATTTCCAATCCTACCATCTTCTCTTTTGATGTAGCACTTGCTTCCAAACACTCTAAAATGATTCATATTTTCCGATCTTCCTTTCCATAGTTCATAGGGAGTCTTATCACTATTACTTCTGACCATTCCTCTATCCAGGATGTGAACTGCTGTATGTACTGCCTGTGCCCAAAAGATGTCACCCAACTTGGAATCTTTCAACACAGTTCTGGCCATTTCTTGTACTGTCCTGTTATTTCTTTCAATGACTCCATTTTGCTGAGGTGTCTTGGCTACTGAGAATTGCCTTTTTATCCCATGTTCGCCACAAAAATATGTGAATTATTTCGATGTAAACTCTCCACCATTGTCTGATCTCAACCATTTGATTTTCAAGTATGTATTTGTTTCAACCATCTCTTTGTATATCTTGAAGTGTTCGAATGCCTTTGACTTCTTCTTGAGAAAGCAGATTGTAGTCACTCTTATGTAGTCATCAATCAGTAACATGAAGTACTGTTCACCATTTAATCCCTTTGTTTCTGCTGGTTTGCATAGATCAGTATGTACAATCTCCAATCGTTTTGTCATTGTGTACTCATTTGATTTGATCTTGGTCCTGGTCTGTTTTCCTTGTAGACAATTCTTACATCGAGTATTCGTTGGCTTTGAAATTTCATGCATTTCTTTTACTGCTTCCTTTCTACTAACTTTGATAAGATTGTTAAAGTGCATGTGACCCATTCTTCCGTGGCATAACCAACTTTCATTTTCCTTTCCTAAACAACAACTTTCTTTTCCAATTTCATTCAAAACATATATGTTATTTGGAGTCATTATAGCTGTCGCCACTAAATTTCCCGATCCTTCTTTCCTTATTTCACATTTCTCCTAGTTGAACTGAAGTGTGTGTCCTTGATCGCACATTTGAATTACTCTCAAAAGATTGTGCTTCATATCTTCAACCAATAGAACATTTTCTGCCATGGCATATTTTCTTCCAAGCTTAACTATGCCTCTACCTATAATCTTAGCTGAATGATTATTTCCAAATGAAACTGATCCATCTCTTTCTTTCTTCAGTGTTAGAAACCTGTTCATGTCACCCGTCATATGCTTTGAAAAACCACTGTCAACATACCAATCAATTTTCATGTGTTGGGCTTGTAGAGTAAGTGAGCATTGGTTTTTATTTCTTTTCCATATATCTTGTGGTTTCGATTTCTGACTATTAATGTTCTTCTTTGATTCCCTGGGTGGAATAATCAATGTACAATTCTTCACTATGTGACCAAAATTGTTGCATTTGTAGCATTCTACTTCATTGCTCAATGAACCAAAACTAATTTGGTTTCTGTTGTATGCTTCATAAGATCTCCTGGGATAATTGTTATTTAAGTACCCTGCATTGTTGCTTCTATTCTTGGCATAGGCTCTGTAGTTTACAACTTTAAGTCCAAAATTAGGACAATTAAAAAAATGACCATAAAAGAATCTTTGATACATGGGAATAAATAATCTTCTTTGTGATGCACTCCTTTTGAATTTGTCTTCTTGAGTCTTCTTTATTTATGGAATGTTCATCTTTGGAGGCTTGCATTCTTCCATCTTAACCGAATCTCCGACAATATCTTCATAGCTTCTTTGTTATGTTGTCTTGGAGCTTGATCCCTTCTCATTCTATACTTGATTGTATCCTAGTCTAGATTTGTCATTGGATGGTATTTGACTACTGATGATTTGATCCAATATTCTGGTGCTCTTCTGCTATACATCTTTCTTCTGAAGATATTTCCTTAAAGAAACTATTTCTACTTCCAAGATTCCATTCATTTTCTCCTTTTCATATAACTGACTTCTATGGACTTCCTCAATTATTTTGTGTTCTTCTATTTGAATTTTTAGACTTGTGATCATTTGCTCGATTTCTTCAGAATTGGAATTCTAAGACCCCTCTTTCATTTTTAACTCTACCTCGAGTGACTTTTTTTTCTCTCTTTCTTTCTTTCCTGAGTTCTTCTAATGCACTAGTTAGCTATTCTCTGAGATTGAATTCACCTTCTTCTTAAAAATCATCTTCTACTGCCATGAAGAGTACTCTTTCTAAATCACTGTCACTATCATTATCCTCCGCGTTTGATGAGGAGCTATCCTCCTTTGAGTAGAAACTTTTCTTGAATAATTTCTTTTTGTTTCTTCTCTGGTTTCCCTTTTGATATTTATTTTCCCTTTTAGAAAATTTTTCTTCATCACTGTCTTTATTCTTATGAGGACATTTAGAAGAAAAATGACCAATACCACCACAATTAAAACATTTCAATGGAAGCATACCTTTATACTTGTTGGTTCCTTTCTTTAATTTCCTTATGAAGTTAGCCATCTCTTCATCTTCATCTGAATCATCATTGCAGCTGCAAATTGGTTTTGACTTTTGCTTGTGCTTCTTATTTGTCTTCTTGGATTCCTTGAAAGATGCTTCCTTTGTGTCTGGGTTCTTCTGTTATGTTCTCATTTCATAGTCTATAAATATTCCATGTAGCTCGTCCATGCTCAATGTACTGGGATCTGATCTTTCTTCTAGGGATAATATTTTAGGATCAAATCTCATAGGAAGAGACCTCAATACCTTTTTAACAACCACTAAGTCATCAAATTCTACTCCCAAACCCTTAATAGTGTTAACTATTTCATCAACTCACAAAAGGTAGCCTGCAATGTCTTCATCTTCCTTCATATTCAACTGTTCAAACTTAGCTCTAAAAATTTGAAGCTTAGCTCCCTTTACCTTGACATCTCCTTCATAAATCTTTTGGAGTTTATCCCAAAGATCCTTTGTACTGTCACAATGCATAACCTTGACAAATATTGAATCAACTAGACTACTCAGAATAGTACCTTCAACCTTTGAATTGTTTTCGCTGAGTTTCTTTCCATCTTGGTCGGTTGGGGGAGTGGCTGGTGTTGTATACCCATCTACTACTAATTTCCAAACATCAAATCCTTGTGCTTGTAAAAAGGTTTTCATCCTTTTATTCCAGAAGGTATAGTTCTAACTGTTAAACATTGGTGCTCCAATCTTACCGTATTCCATGATCTCCTTCCAGTGGTTAAAGTGCTTCCTGAAGTACTTGCTCTGATACCAATTGTTGGAATACTGAGAGGGAGGGTGAATCCATATGTGCACAATGAGTACTTTTAATCATAATATAAAACCTCCAATAAATATCACGAGCATTCAATATATCATCAACACCATAATTCAATGCATAAACATCACATAAACACATTACACTAGAATTTTACGTGGAAACCCAATGCGGGAGAAAACCACGTAATGCTTTTCTTATTTATCAAGGACTACATTCATTGGAAGAACCAACTTCCAATTTCTCCAGCTACAAATGGAAGGAGGCTTTAACCCCCTATTTACAGGATGCAACCTGAAGGAAGCTCCAACTCCCTAATTTAATTGGCTCAAACTAGAAGGAGGCTACAAGCCCCTTTCCTTGCCCCATCCAACTGCCATGAAATATAAATGTAGATAGTCACTACCACTGTCACTGATAACCTGTTGATGTTGTTGTCTCTAATATTTCTGCTGCTACTACTAATATCAATATCTAATCAAGACTGCAACCACACACACCTCATACAAATATTCACAAGAGAGTTTTCCAAATCAAATGCTTATGAATCACTAAGACATACATGTTCTTGATTTCTTCAGAATAATAACCCTAAATCACACAAGAAGACATGACTTCAAACTGCAGCTGACCTGAGTTTTAGATCCTTGATCTTGACAAATAAATTCCTCACAGTTCCATGACTTTATGTACCATCTTCTTGCATGTATCAATGCTTTTCCTCACTACAACTCACAGATGTCCTCACTTTTCCTCATGAAACCTGTAGATATACTCAAGGAACCTCTATTTGAAACTTCTTCTCCATACTCTCGGCTCCTTCAAACTTCTTACTTCACTGGACTTCTCTGCCTTCGACTCACGGCCTAAGATCTCCAACCTGTATTGTCAGAAGTGATTCACAGAAGTGATTTTCCAATTGACTCTTCTCTGTGTTTTAATGAGGATCTCATGATGACTTGCAACTGCCATGCAACTTATTATTTTCTGTTTACAATTACTTTGACATGCAACCGACATGCAACTTGTTATCTTATGTTTACAACTACTTTACTTCGACATGCAACTTGTTCAAGGGTTGACATCAATGACAACCATTCTCTAAACTTTTGACAATTAATTATTTTTTCAACAATGTGGGTTCAAGTAATAAGATCCAAGTACATTGCTCCTACTTTTGTAGAGGATTGGGTAAGGAATATGGTAAAACAAGTTCATAATGCTTCAATAGTTTGGAAAGTTGTTAACTTGGATTTTCATTTGGTTAGCAACTAACTGATTTGGCAAGTTGACAAAGGAGACATAGTACAAATTGGTCTTGATCCATTGATAGGAAGAAAGGTAATGCACATATTACTTCCTCAGGTGATTTAGGAGATAAGAAGTCAAGGATGTTATACACTTAATTAGGATGTGAACTTGGAGAGGTCTACAAATTGGTAACAATATTGGTTGAATTGGGAGGAGATTAGGTTGGGGGAAGAGTATGCTGAGGCATGGAAGAGATTCGTAGAAACATTTAAAGAAATTCATGTCAAAATAAGAGAAGATGACAACCAATTGGTATGATCACTTAATCCAACTAGAAATTATGTGGCGAGAATAGGTTACAAGGCTCTTCTAGAGGAAGGAAGGGAGGGACAATATGTATGGTGGGGAAGAACCATCTAGAAATTAAGATGCCTTTCAAAAAACAAAATTTTCATGTGGTTGATTTTAAACAATAGGGATTCCACCTAGGAGGTGCTATAGAAAAAAAATTCAATGGACCAGGCTGGTGCAACGTATATTGACAAGTAAAATAAACCATTGTGTTATCGCACAACTCACACTTATAGAGGCAAAGTCCCAAAGCTGAAGTGCAAATCTCGCGAAACTAAGAGAGAAGGACTAGTGTTACCTCACCGATCTCTCTTTCACTTCAAGCCAACTATATGTAGGTCACAATTGTTGTTGGTTGAGAGTAAGAGGAAACACAAGTTTCCACAATCAATTTAGGAGATTTGGGACCAATGTATTTTCATTATGAAATGGATTTGTAAACCCTTTTACTCCTTGGAACAAAACCCTGGCCAAGGAAATACCTAGGAAAATGAGTTACGCAAAATTTTGAAGTCATGAAACTAGGGTTTAAAATCTCTTTGGGAGTAAACCCTCTTACTTCGTGGAGCATAATCCTAGCCAAGGTAATACCTCAAGGGTGTAGACCCTCCTAGTTCTTGAGGCATGCCCTAAGTATTCCAACAATATGAGCATGACAATATGGAGGATGGTATAATTGCTCTTACTCCTCCAATTGTTTAACAAGATTTTGAGTTCAAATAAGTTAATTCCAAAATACCATAAAAGCACTTAAAATTGCAGAAATGTACCTAGAAAATGCATGAGGAAACCCTAGCACTCCAAAATCATCCATCAACATCCTAGTTAAAACACCTTCAAAAGAGTATTGCATGAGAGAAAAGAACCCAAGATCAGATTTCTTTATTACTCCACACTAAAACACCAATCCAAGACAAATGTTCCAAGAAAAATTCTGAAATTTCAGACCTCCAAAGGGAAAAATCCCTCAAAAATTGACGATGAAAATGAGTGAAGTGCCTCTCTATTTATAAGGGAAAGGATAAACTTCCTCTTACATTAAAATAATAATTTTTTAAGCTAATTTTCCACTCATCTAGCCTATGAAGGGAGTAAAACCCTCTTCAACAATTAATTAATCAAAATTAATATTCCTTCATCAACATCACAAATGGAAACATCAACATGCAAACCCTTGGAGTTTTTATGATATCAACACTATCTTCAAGGAGGTCACAAAGATCTTCTTCCTTTGGGTTGGAAAAAGCATCTTCAAATTCTTCATAAACTGGCCCTTCGTTTTCCTTTGGGACTGCATAAATGATGTTACATGTTTTCTCCCCCCACAAACCACAACAAGGATTTTTTCACCAACAAGAACATGGATTTCCTCTTCAGCACTGACAACATAATCTTGCAAAACAAGCCCTTTATCTCCTTCAAAGATCCCACGTAAACCATCCTCCTCAAGGGCTGTCAACAACTCTTGATATGTGTCTTCAAAACTCTGAAATTTCATTTCCCAGTGCTTGAGAAACTCCTCAATTTTTTTTTTGAGAGAGGGGATAATTTTTGGGCTACAATATTAGTGGATCCAATCCCGTTTCCTCTATTCCAATGAACATAGGAATGCTCTCACCAATAGGTCTTCATGTCTTCCTTCGAACATGGATGCATATCTCACGAGTGATAAGATGTGTGGGACAACAAAAGAAGGATTACCATTGAACCTCGGGAGATTCTCGACATGCTTTGGGGGAAACTTGTTAAGGTGCCCTAGAACCTCCTTGAAATCCAAAGCATGATAACTTGAATGTAATAACCAAGAGGCCATTCTTCATTATGTACAATGAAAGATTAATAAAAAATGAAATCTTCGTACCTTATCACAATGGAGTCTCCAAGGTGAGTTGTATATGCCTTCACAATGATGCCTGTCCCACCTTACATGCATTAATTATTCAAAATTTGTAAGAACAAGGTCTTCTCTCTTCCAATGGAGTCGCCAAGAAAAATCTCCAAAGTTGAAAACTCCTCCAATGTCGTTTTCTGGGAAAATTGGACTTTGTCTCCGACAATGATGCCAAAATGTTATCACACAACTCACACTTGTAGATCCAAAGTCCCAAATCTCAAGTGACAATCTTATGAAACCGAGAGAGAAGGGCCACTATCACCTCACTGGTCTCTCTTTCGCTTCAAGCCAACTAGTTGTAGGTCACAATTGTTGTGGGTTGAGAGTAAGAGGAAAATAAAGTTTTCACAAGTTGTTTAGGAGATTCAGGACCAATGTCTTTTCAATGGGTACTGGAGTCATAATAGGAGTTGAGAGTGACAGGACTAGGGTTTAAACTTTCTATGGGTGTAAACCCTCTTATTCCCTAGAACAAAACACTATCCAAGGCAATACCTAGGAAAAGGAGTTATGCAAAAGTTCGAAGTGATGAAACTAGGGTTTAAAATCTCTAGGGGTGTAAACCCTCTTACTCCTTGGAACAAAATCCTAGCCAAGGCAAGACCTCAAAGGTGTAGACCCTTCTAGTTCTTGAGGCATGCCCTAAGTATTCCAACAAGATGAGAAGGACAATATGGAGGAGGGTGTAATCACTCTTACTCCTCTAAGGGTTTAAAAAGATTCTGAGTTCAAATAAGTAAATGCTAAGATACCATAAAAATCACTTAAAATTGCAGAAATGTACCCAAAAAATGCACGAGGAAACC